>VYZQ01041999.1:39780-56891 GCA_013400655.1 Mystacornis crossleyi | reverse complement strand
ATCTTGTAATACCAGGGTATTTTCTCCAGGCTCGTTGTCAGGCAAATTCTTAAAGCTATTATTTGAAGATTCCCACAGTCATCACTTCAAGTTCTATTCAGCACCAAATACCAGCACATGCCTGAACAAGCTGCACTTAAATGTTCATTCCCACCATCCATCCTCTGGTGTTTCAAACTGGATTGCTACTTGCATTAATCTGTAAGGCAAAATTCTTTTTTACTAAAGCTGCTAGAGTCTTATGTCACAGAAATTTAGGAAATCGTCCTACTGCATAATGTAAATGTATGGAGGGTGGACAAAGATGATTCCTGGCTTGTGCAAGTGCAGTTTTCATATACAAAATAAATATTGTTTTTATATACAAAATATATGCACTGGTTTGGGCACAAATCTTTCTCATTCCCATACAAGCAGAAGTCAGTATTAGCATGGTGGGATCTGGAGAGCAGAATGGGCGATTCATCGCTGGTCCCTGCAGTTTTATGGACTCCTTCCTGCGTATCCATGATCACATCCTATGTTGTCAGTGGCACTGAGAACTTTAAAATACTTAAAAATCCAAAGTTTTACCTCTGCACTAAGTACTCAGATCCTTTCCCACCAGCACCTTCATGTGGTGAATATTGACCTACTGCTGCTTGTTCTTTTTACCTGCTGTGAGGGAAGCATCAGAATGGGTCTGACCTGTCTGCTAAGAAGACAGAATCAAAAATGGAAGCTGCTTGTAGTTAAAAATTGTGTAGCACTAGTAGATTTCCTGCCCGTGTACACAACTAAAATGAAATAATTCATTCAGACATCTGTGTACCTATAAGAATATTGTCCATTTTTTCTGTTTTTTACCTAAAAAGAGGGGATTATTTTACTTTCTCCTGATCATCCTGTATACCTGGCTGCTACAAGCTTTTTCTGCCTTTTTAATATTTTTAATTGATATTTTATACAGTCTTTACAAGTCTTCCTTGTTACAATGTTTGTACAATCCTTGTTGTTCTTCAATGAACTTTCTATCAAAACAGTAGGTAATAATCCACATTACTCTGAGTCTTATCTAAGTATTTTTCAGAAGTGTTGCTATTTTCAACTTCTGAGACATTTAAGCATATTGCTAAGATAAAGATTGTTCTGCAAAATATTTACAATAAAAACCAACCCCCCTATGTTCTTACAAAATTATTTTCTTGTTTTCAAGATGCTGGTTTGGATTTCTGTCCTTTGTATGTGATATATTTTCTCACCTTGAATTTTGCATTCTGAACCATAAAGCTAAGTTTTATTAGGAGAGCTGAAAGATTTAGATCTTCTGCATTAGCAGTGTGATGCCTAGCAGTAAATTTCCCTAACCTTCTGGATAAAATATGTTCAGCCAAAGAAAAATAGTTTTAGAGTTGTGTTCCTCTTAACATAACAGTGACACCCCTCAGATGCTGCAGCAATAGAAATAAAACCAGTAGTCATTCTTTTGCCAAGCTTAGACTGACATCTTAGAAGGGACTTTTTTTTTTTGACAGAATATTTTATAAATACATAAACATCTGCTTCCTTAAAATATCTTTGATTTATCCCTTGGCTTATTATGTTCCTGTTTGGCTTCTTCTTTTCTGGCTTTTCAAGGTTAGGAATGAAAATGTAATGCTTGAATTTGTTGGTTGACACACGCTACGTCCACACATTTTGGAAGTCTAGTTTTGGCAAGGCAGTCTGCCTTTGTTATACAGTAAACTTAAAGCTTAAGGGACCCTAAACCATGTCTGATGAATTAACAATAGCTTAAAGGCATCCATTCTGCTTACAGTAGGACTTTAGCACAGTGAAACAGCATTTACAAGGAGAACACTTTATTGGTGTTAAGAGTACTGGTGATATTCTCACAACCTGATTCTAAGCATCTAAGACGGTACCCCAAGTCTGAATCTGACTCTAATCCCTGTGCCACTAGTGCGACAACACATCCCTGTTGTTTTTCATGTTTCATTTCCTTGGAGAATACGAAAACTGGAGTTTCATGAATGAGCAAATATTAAAAAGTAATAAATAAAAGAAATGAAAGCAGATTATGTTTTTATGGCTCTAGGCCAAAATGGTCTTTTTAAGGATACTCAAGATTCGAAAAACACACTTATAACTGCAGTCCTGTTTCAAAATTACCATCAATTTATGTAGTCTAAGATAACAGCCTAAATCTACTGTGTTGATTCATGCCATTAATTCATGTTTGTTCATATCAGAACTGTGTTTTTGCAACACAGTTGCAAAAACAGTGAGATTTCCCAGTCATCTCACCTAAATATGCTTCGGTCTGCATATTGGTGTAATCTTGAAGCACCTAAATTAGAATCCTTTAGGATGAAACTAAACCAGCAGCCCTCAGCACTCTGCCGAACACCAACCCTCCAGCAGTGGCACGGCTACTCCACGCCAGCTGCTACTGGGTGTTCAGTCTTTGGGAAAAACTGACCCAAAGTATCACACAGAGCACGAGCGTTGGTTCCTCTGGGTCTGTGTCTCGCTCTGTGGGTGGAGAGCCACACACCTCCCACTGCGTGCACATGTGGCCTCTGTCATGGACAGAGCCACGGATCTGAACCTCAGCTGCTGCTCAGGGCAGGTTCTTCCTTCAGCATCACTGAACTGGCACTGATTAATATGACAAGGAACGGGGTCAAGTGAAATGTTTTTGAATGGAATATATGGCAGAGAAAAGATGTTACAGACATTGATCTGGCCATTACAATTTTTTTTTACTGAGACACATTTCTTACTCTTCAGGTGGCTAAAAAGTAACTCCAATGAAAACCACAAAGCAGGCGCTGCTCTGCTCAGAACACTTCACTGCGCTTCAGCCATTGCAGGCCTACTTGCTAATCTAAAACTGTGGTCCCTAAGAACTTAAATGATGCAGGTAGTAAAATCAGCCATGTAAAGATAATAGAAATAAAAAGATGGCTAAAAAACTTTCTTTATGATATAGAGCAAGGCCTTGGCCATGTTGAAAGACCTTTGATTCCTAAAAGCCTGAGTTGATCTTGCTTTCATTTTATCATCAGACCCATCAAATACAGAATCTCAGCTGACATTTGTGTGCATATGTCTAATTTAAACACTATTGAAAGTGTAGTTTATTGTTACCACCGCATTGCATATAGAACCACTGCTGAGTTTCTGAGAAGAATGAAATGACAGAAAATCAAATATATTTCACTTGCTTCCAGTATTATTCATTATTTTTATTATTAACAAGTGGCTTGACATTGTTGATTGAATGCAAAAGGATTCACTTTCTGTTTGATAGTGGTAAATAACTTTTATGTTGGAAGATTTTAAAGTCTTTACCCTGTTTGTTTCACATTTGCTTCCTAGGCGAGCAGGACTTGGATCCTCTTGAACCCCAACCATTTTGTTTTGCAGATCAAAGTAGGTGATTGCAGTGCACCTTCTGGCTTTAAAATATGTTCTTTGTTTGTATTACAACACCATCAGGACAAAATCCACTGTGCCAGGCCCAGTAAAAGACGTGATCAGAGACAGTCTTTGCCCCCGAAGGATTCAGCATCTAAATAAATAAACAATCATTTTGTGCTGTAGAAATCGGCAGAGAATTCCTCTGAGGCTAAGGACAAAATAGTCTAAAATGCAAGTATTGTGAATTGTTACATAAAACATCACTGGATTAATGTGAAATTTCAACATGTTTCAGGTAGGTTTTGTAAGGCTTCTTTTAAATTTGTCTGTTCTTGTACACCACTAACATTTTCCAAGCCATTAAAAATACCCCTGGTACAACCTATTAGTGTTGCAGAATAAAATGTGCATCTTCTCTTCAGCATTATTCTTTTACAAAAAAGGGTTTTCTACCAGCTGTGTGAACTGGATATACATACTAACAAATTTTTCTCTATATTTCCTAATTTGGAACCTGAACTGATTAGGTTCTTGTCAATCAATGTGATGGACTTGTATAACTAAAGTGTTAGAAAGGGGTTTGAAATGGGTAAACAAGCAGAATATGCAACCCTAAAACTGATGGTGTCCATCAAATTTTCCATTAAGGCATTTTTTCCATGTATTAGACTAATTTATTGACGTTTCATTCTGTGTATTCCATGCTCCTGCCAACTAATGCTATCCAGAATTTTCAATTAGAAATGTAGACCATCTAAAGAAAAGGCTGTTTCTTTTCACTTTGATTTCTTACTCATTTATTTTTGTATTTATTCAAGTCCTCTGGAGGACTGCAAAGACTACATTATGCCCAGTTAATTTACAGCCCTCATTTTTATTGGGTTACTGTGAATTCCAGTTTTTAAGTCAGTGTTGCTATGTCACAAAAAGACATGTGTGTACATCTTGTATGCAGGGCTAATTTTGTATGAAAGTGAGTGCTAGGATGAGGTGCTAGAATGCTAATAGCATATTTGTGAGTTTCATAGCAGCAGAGCTGACAGGCAAACAGATTCTGGCATGTCATTTCAGATTATTTTGTCACAAAATTAGCTTTGTGAAAATTTTTTTTAGCACTTTTGATTTTTTTGTTTTGATTTTCATCTTTTTTATTTTTCTAAAGTCTTCTAAATTGCAATTAATTATGTTAAAGTTTCAAGTTCTAATGAGTCCAAATAATTCTTCCTAGTTTTCTATTTACAAATGTTTCCTAAGTGAAGAACTTGGGAGACCAAATCAAATTCACAGTACAAGATATGTGATGTTCTCATTTGTTAATAACTTGTACCTTGTTTCTGCTTTGATTTTGCCTGGATTCAGTCTCCAGACACCTTTTTCCCCCGCTTTTTCTTTGCGAAGTCCCATTATCTTCTTCCTATGCAATACATGATGACTAGTCCTTTGACAACTATGAAGATTTCGTTCAGTTATTAATTAATTTTTCATCCATTAAAAAGTCCCACCCAGAGTCACAATGTATCAGGTAAAAAACTTTTGGACTGACAAAAGACAGACAGGAACTTCACAGATATATTAGACTGAGCCTGGATGAGCACAAACAGCAGCAAAAATGCAGTCACCTCAGCTATTTTATGAAGCTCTCTGGGGTCACTGAGGAGTGGTATCCACACCATTATTTTGAAAAGTTGTAAATAAAGACACAGAAGCCAGCATAATTAAGTTCCGTTTCAGAGCAAGGAGCAGAACCCAGTGTGATGTGTCTTTCCTCTTGCAGATAACAGGAAATTTCATGTTGGCTTCAAGAGGGCTCTGATGTCTCCCTTGGCCATCTGTTTCTCTTTCCGTTGCATTCTTCCCTTTCACTGACCATTCTGTTTCATCCAAATTTCATGGGATTCCTTTAATTTGTACCAACAAATTTGATTTTAATCAGGTCTGGGCAAAGGATTCAGGGTTGGTTGGTTTGTTTACCCTTTATCATTTTACTCAACACTGGTCAAGCACAAAAATAAAAATTAAATAACTGACATAGAGCCCTTATTCTTTCAAACCACAATTACCACAATATTAGCAGAGCTGTCTGAAACCATTTCTCAGGGGGACACAGGTTCCAGCAGCAAAGCTGGCTTATGAAGCTTCATTCTTCTCCTATCCGTCCTGCCGCTGATTCCTCACCCTCACCTCCTCAGTGCGATGAAAAGAGTAGTTTATGGGTCCATACTGCATGTCACAAGAATAGTTAAAAGAAAAGCCCTCTCCAAAAAAAGCCTTCATTTCAGTGCACAGGTACTGCTGAGCCAGTGGAAAAACAAACCATGTAGTGGTGGTTATGGCAACAAGCAGCTGAGAGAAGCAAACCAGTCAGCAACTTCTTCAAAAGGCTTCTCCTCCCTCATCTTTGTGCCGAGGACTGGCCCTTGCATGAGAGCTGGACTGTGCCTACTGAAAAAAAATAGTATTTGTGCATAAAAAAATGAATAACCAGTCCAGAGATTACCGATGAGATAAATAAAATAAGAAAAAAGAATTTTGTGACCATTTCATAGAAGAAAATATTGCATAGGAACAAGGTCTGACCTCTTCAGGGCATATTATCAATATTTCATGAGCCTGTGAGGAAAGGAAACATTTAGCAACACAGCATTAAATTTCCATCTAAAAATTTCCTTGTCGGTGGCAGGCAGCAGAAATAATAGCTTGGACTCTGAATCTGTGGAGATTTTCAAGAAATTCAGAAATGACCTGTTGAAAACCTGCATAAAATTGAGTCAGGAAAAGTAGTGCTTAAAGTTACTGAGTGGAGTTTTATTAAGTAAAAATTCTCCAGTAATGGTTTTTAAAAAATTCATTTAAACAGGTTTCTGACAAGGAATGTACACAATGTTCTAAGACATATTATAAGTATCTCTAAGTTTAACCAAATGAAATGTGTCTGGAACTTAAGAATTTCCCTCCAGAAAGAAAGGATTGAGAATTATGCTTTCAGGCTCAGCAAAATATTGAAGAGAGGTGCTTAAAAAATGAAGGAAAATGTTTCTATTGGAAAACACAATTTCACTGAAATTGAAACACTTTGGATGAATAAATCAGCTCTAATGAAGTCTTCTGGGGTAAATCCTTGCAAGGAGATGCTCTGATAACATTAAAAAAATATTTTTACTTCTGATTCCTTTGTTTAGACGTTTCAGTCATTTTAATAAATGACTCTATTCAATATGCCACAGTATATCATGTACTATATAAATTAAGAAGACTTCTTTTTCTTGGAAAATAAATGCTTCAGTCCTTTTTTTTCAGTATTTATTTTTAAACTTCGTAATCTTCTGGAAGTTTCTGATGGGAAGTCGGGCATATATTAAAACATTAAAATTTCCCAGAGAATTTTATTTCATGACCCCCACCATCTTTGATTCCACACTCAGTCTTTCTTTAGTACTCTGAGTGACATGCTGTCCAGGAAGAAGCCTGCTGAATTTTGTAGTAAATGACTTTTTGAAGAGGATACCTAGCCATATTTAGGGGTTTCCATCACTAATAAATGGGAGAGGGCTGAATGAGAACTCAGCCGACTGAGATCTTTATTTGCCTGGGAACATAATTAAGCAAACACATTGCTCATGACAATGAATGGATTAAATAGTTTTATTTCCCTGTATGTTCACATATTGGCATTTTTACTGATATAGCCTGACTAGGATAGTCACATAAATATCCCTGTTCTGGTGTTTATTCTCCTTCCAGTATAAGAATTTATTTTAGTGATAAGTACATAACCACACATACAATCATGTTTCCTCAGTGCTACTGTAACCTTGCCCAGGCTGGAAAGGGCTGCAGCATCACTTCAGTTCCATCACTGCACTGTCATTTCTGTCCTATCTCGTTGTTTTTGTAAGAAAGTGGTGAGAAGAATGAGAAAATGTCAGCCACTTAAACTACTGTTTAATAGGCCAAACTGAGACCAGTGTGTTCGTGAATAATAAATGGTGACTGACAGAAGAGTGGATTCAATCTATTCCTTTGGCAGATACATTAATTCATGTGTGTTCTCCATATGTGAGGAGGTGTGACCATCATGCAAAACTGCAGCCATGAAGAGCGAACCGTCACAGCGATATTTCCACAAGAGAGGGCAAACCCATACGTAAGGAATAACCATTTTGTGCCTGTGGGTAGGGGCTCATGCAGGCGCAGCTGCTGCCCCAGTGTAGGCAGAGGGCTGTGCGGAGCCAGCTGTGCTGGCAGAGCACGGGTCCTGCCCTCCGTGTGTAGCGCTGCCGTGAGGAGAACGGACATCCTCATTTCCCACCTGCTGAGGCAGGGGCCTGGGAAGTCCATAACAAATTCAGGGATAACTAAAATTCCATTTTGCTGCTCAGAAGATGTGTCCTGTTGAAGAGAAAAAGAGGGAAGAGAAAGCTTTCCTGGTCTCTTAAATTAGGGATCTGTAATTTGAAGCAAAGAGAATAACATTCATTTTCCTTGGCATAGAAGGTGTCAACATGTAGTTATCAAAGAATAAAGCAGGTGAGGGCACAGAAGAAATATATCTAGAAAGTAATGGGATTTTTTGGAGTAATTTCTCTTAAATATACGTTTCTCGCCTCATTCATATTTGTTTAGTAACATGAATTATGCTAACTGCTTATATCAGATGACTTCGTCTGAAAGCACTACCTTGTGCATAAAGCCCTTAAGCGCTGATTGTGCAAAGATTTATGTATGTATTTAACTTAATGTATCCTGGGTCTTTCCTAGCTAAACTGAGGCCTTTTTACATCAATGGAATGAATGTAAGTGCATTTGATGACTATTTTCTAACCAATCTCGTTACAAGACCATTTTAGAGAAACCACAGAGTAAATAAATGATAGACTCTGTGAGTAGGCCAATTGATCTCAATTATGCCATTCACAATGGGTTGTGTATGTCTGTGTGCATGTGAGTATCTATCCATATGCATCACTTTGCAGAATCAGGTTACTCTTACATGTCTGACCTCTATTATTGACTGAACCTAAGTGAGAACTCTTAGCAATTACATCTTCTAATGCTTCATTATTGTATAATGAGTTGTTGCTCCCCTTCTTCAGTTATTAGGGATTGTTATTGTCTCTGGATTGCATGATGAGACAATTAATTTTTATTCTGAAATCTATTATGTGTAGTCATTACATAGTAGTATGAGAAGCCCTGGTAGTCTGCCACTGAGCATGGATTATCTCCTTCTGTGCCTAGATAACTACAAAGGTTGAAGGCAACGTTCCCCATCTGTGACTCTGCAAAACACTGAATACACATTTTCATCTGCATTTCCAGTACAGTTAATCACACTGTGAAAGAGATTACACTAAATATATTATTGAGACCAAACCATTAACCAAATGTCACTCAGATGTGTCGGTGAACAAAGGGTGGAATTCAGAATGATGTGTTTAACAGATCTTGAGCATTCAAGTCAATAGTTATTCTAATTCTTCCATCCATTAATATGGGAAAATGCTGTATTTTCAAGCAAAGCTTAGATCTGACAACTCAATATTTGTATGTGATGAGAATAGTAATTATTTTAATTTGAATGTTAATTAATTTATTTGATAACTGCCTATTGGGCTTGTGCTCCATCTGGCCCAGTTTCATGTGTCTTGATAATATTTATTTGTGGTCCAATGATGAAAACGGGGTGTGTTTATATGCTTTGAACTAATGATGGGAAATGTCATTCTTTAGAATTCCTGAGGCAGACTGCTAGGCATTTAATCGTGAGTCTATTAATTTCATCATCTGAATCTGTATTTCTATTATTCTTTGCATATACAATGAAAATCTGAGTCAAGAAACTTTCCCATATATGCTAGCACACATTTTTTAAAAGCATCATGGTTAGACTCAGATTACTACATTATACTATTTCCTCAGTCATTTGGAGAATGCAAGGCATGTGTGTATTAGTTTAGTTAGATAAAATTCAGTACAAATGCAGTGGGCTTCTGGGAGGAACAATCTAAACTATTCACACATGACTGACTTTTAAATTAATGGCAAGCACTTGGGAGAAGTTCTGGAGTCATTGTGGACAGCTCAATAGAAACATCTGCTCAGCACAGCACTGGCAAAATAATGAACAAACGACCATTCAAGCCAGCTCTCCACCTTTCTAAAGTTGCAGAACTGAAATGGGACTCAGCTCACTAACCTCAGCAATTTAAAAGTTCGACATCCTACATAAAGTAGTTACTGAAGCTCTTTCTGTGGTCAATGGAGGGACACTAATCTCTGGAGGACAATTCAGCTTGCTAAAGTACATCTGCAGTAAGCAGAATTAAGTGTCCTTTTGAGGTGGCATCTTTTCCACCAGCTGTAGAAAGTAAAGCAGTTGTTTTAAACGCCAGGAGTACCTTTTAAATAGATAAAGCTGTGGAGGATGTTGATATCTCCATGCCTTGCTCTCAGCCCTTAAAATTGCATTTATTTTGCTGAAAAATTGTGGAGCTTGGCTGATAAGGTTCTTGGCAGGTACACACAGGACCACATATCTCATGGATACTTCACTTACCAGACTTTCTATGCTGGGAGTTGTAGCTGTCTTCAGAAACTGTGCAAGCAGGCAAGACACTGTTGTGGTCAACCCCATAAGCTTGGAATCTCCTGGCTGAGATGTTTGTGGCTGCAGTACACTTTCCTCTGGCAGCTGGCATTCCTGTTTCATCCACATATTCATAGTTTCTCCACTTCATAGTGGAGAACCTCAGCACTGACTCATTTTTTAGTTATTGTGTTTATTATCTGGCATAGTTGTATTGCTGACTCCTCATCCGATCTGATGGCCTAACCCAGTAGTAGTTCAGGAGCAGTATGCATTTTTGTGAGCAGGGAAAAAGAGTGCTATTGGTCTAGGGCTGTTTTAAGAGAGAAACTTCCTGTTGCAAAATGTAATAATAATCTGGATCATGGATTGAGTCTTCTATATTCCATTCCTCCGTAAAAGTTTCCTTCAGGATCAGTGTGAGCTCCTTCCCCCAGTGGTGATGTTTTCTCAGTAGTTCCCGAACAGTGAATGCAGACCTTAGGATTCACCTGTTTTCATTTTGAATATATGGTATTTAGGATAAGCTTTGTAAAACTTTGAAGCAGGTATCTGGAGAAACTTATCCAGGAAGTGAACTTCTTTGTTTCTGGCTTGCCCGTTCCCAACAGGAAGAAAAAGATTTACAAGGTTCACAGGAAGTGAGTTTTTTGTTTTTTTTTTAAACTCATGGCTATCTTTTGCTGTTAACAAATGTGATTTGAAGCTCCTTACTTTTGACATGATGTGGGAATATACTGTAAGTACGTAACAAGTGACACACCTTGTGAATTTTTAAACCTAATACAAATAAACCCAGTGCGCTGGGAATGTTGACAAAGCTAGAATTTCCATACCTAAGGATCACACTATTTGTTCTAGTTCAGGTGTAAAAGCTATTACACAGTACAGCCATTAAAATCATTCTTCCAGCTGCTAATGTTTGGTTTGTCTACAAAATGTTCTGAGTGCAGCCTGTTAGAATTGATAAATGCACAACTCAGCAAATTCCATCTGGGTATTTTCAATAAATTGGAGGGCAAATGCAAACAGGAATGTGAATTTCAAGTTATTGTGCCTCCCAATGTCCTCCGCAAAGGAACACCAGATTGTCCATTGTCATACATTTTCATTCATGGAAGGCCTTATAAGTACCCACACTCTTCCTTTAAAGTTACAGTGTAATGCAAAAAAAAAAACAAAAAAAAAAAAAAAAAAAAAACAAAAAAAAACCTCCCACCAAAAAACCAACAAAGAACCCCCAAAAACAAAACCTCAAGGAAAAGAGATAAATTCTATATAGTTACGGGCCTACAGTCAATTTAAGATAAATGTCATATAACTATGTATGAATCTGATACAAGGAGAGGAAACTTTCACAGAATGTGTGCAGTTCCACTCCCATGATACTGGAATGCATACTGCACAGTGATATTGCTCAGCTACATGGGATTAAACACATAGAAATGTCTTGTCAGATGAATTCTAATATTATCTGAAAAAATAGCTAGGACAGCAGCACTACAGAGTTTCATAGATAAAAACTGGCTTATTTTTTTCCCTGCAATGGAATTTCTTTGCTATCTTCAGAGAGCAACTTAATCAGCCCTGAAGCAGCTCCAAAATAGCTTTATAGCAAAATTAAAAGAGGTTAAATTAGAACTGTGTCTCACAATGGAATCTGTAGTTGAATGATTAGAAATAAAGTAAACAAGAATGACGTCTAAAAGGCTCTGCTGTCAGACTGCTTTTCAATACTTTTTGGTAGGATGGCAGAATAAACTTACTTTCCTCCCATGCAGAAGACCATGGAAATTCAGATTCACCACACAGGATGCCATTGTCAGCTATTCTTTTTTAAGACCATTCTTTTTAAGATCTTTTTAAGATCAGTAAATATGAATAGAAAAAGTTACTGCTCATGTGAATCCTAGTTCACTTTTATTCACATCCAAAGTCTGACTCCTCAAGAAACATCCTGCCTTTGTTATGAATATTAAGCAAAATCATCCTTCCTTTTTAAGAAAGACTAAAAGTTGTAGATGAAAAACAATTCTTCTTTAAGCACAAAGGAAGATTAATTTTGGAAAACGCAAGTGAGCTTTTTGGTTCGCACATTCCTCTTTTCACTTATGACTGTAATTTGAAATGAGGTTTGAAGAAAGAGCACTCTGCCATATCAGCACTGTGGGTGGTACAAGGGCACTCTTAGCATTTCCTGCCCAGTACAAATTCAGTGTTTGGCTCAATGAAGTTGATAGTGATGGTCCTGACTCCAGAAGTGGAAATGTCTCTTGCATTGCACTGTTTTCATAATAAGAGATGATTAAACCTTTGGTCTTCTGCAAATGAGTAGTTATTTTCTGGAACACTAGAAAATAATATGGAATTTTTTTAACAGTGTATGTGGTAGCCTTGAAATATTATTTTCATCAACAGAAATGCAGTTTTATCCAAGGAATTATCTCCAGTGGACAATATTCATTGTTCAATGCCTGTATGGATGCTCTCACACTTGGCAATATAAAAATAAAGGTAGTTATGAGACAAAGGTAACATCACATAGCAGGAGATGACACATTGTACATGATGAATAACCATAGAAAGGGGACAGTAATTTAGCCAAAAATCGTAGTTCACGAGTGTGTCATAACTTCAGATTTGGCCACAAGTTAACTGCTTGCCAAATAGTTGGCTTGGTTTTTTTCTTCACTTGCACAGATGTGAATTGAGCTGCTGAAGATCTTCAGACTAAAATGAGGATGTTTGTGATGGATAATTCAGCTGTCCTACTAACCAGTTTTCTGGTTAATGTACCAGTTGAAATAAATGGAAATTTTTTGCATCTGTTGACAGATGTTATGTGTAAGTTGCAAAAACTGAGGGGACATCATGGTTGTGACTTATCTAGGCTCCAAGAGTATAATTACCATGTCCTGAAAAAAGTTTAAGACCATATCTGTTGAATTTATTAATATTCATCCGAGTATCATTCCTCTCATAAACTCCACGTGGGCAAGAAAAGATCCAGGTGGCACTGTGCTGCTGGTGTCTCTAATCTCCACTCTGCTGCAAGCTCTTAAACAACTAGCTTAATTTTTGTAATTAGTTTTGATCTAGGGTCTGGGGTCTGCAGAATATTAGGAACTGTTTCAACAGGCCTCTATAAAAGGGGTAAGCAGTGTTATAGCTCAAACACATGACTTAGCTAATTTTCTCACAGAACACCTGGAATCAGTATTATCAGCCAGAAACATCTTGTGTCCTGTATTTTTTCCATTATCTCTAAATGGTGCTTTATGAACCCTGGGTGGTATACTGATGAATATTGTGACAGGAAAAGGGATTTTCTATGTTGATGTGACACTGTACAGTGATACAGACAACTCTTTTTTGTGGAGCTGGGAGCCATTATTTATTCATTCATTTATTTCTTTTACTGAATCTATATGCACTGGAGTGATATTCCATTAAACTTTATCCCCTAGTGAACACTATTTTGAAAAACGTTTCTAATCAGTGGAAATAAATTGGACCAAAAGCCTGTGTACTAGAAACAGAAAGTGCATCACAGCAAGGCTGGACTCTTCAGTCACAGAGAAAAAGAACAGAGCAGTTTATGAGCTGCTGGATTAATGTACCAGCACACTGATAGGTGGCTCAAGATGGTGCAATGCTGGACACTAATCACAACTGCCTTTATGTGAACTGTGGTTAGGTCAGCAGGTATCAGTCCCCACTTTATGGCACTGGCTCAAAATGAAAAGGTGGTTGGTGCTCTATGTTGGACAGGTCAGTATCAAAAACACCTGGTGGTTCCAAGCCCAGAAGAGGTATTCAAATGGTTGAACTATTACACATGCGTTCACTCTGGAATGAAATTTGTTAAAATATTTGAAAAAAGACCAAATATTTTATTTAATTTCCCATATTTTGCTACCACAAAAATCAGTTTCTTAAAAAAGTAGGGGAAACTGGAAAGTGAGGAATTTCTTTACCAATTCCTTATAATACTGTAATTTCAAATCTGTAAATATGAGAAATTTCCAGGCTTTTAAAATACAAAAGCTTTCTGGACATTATATCAGCACAATAATTCATAGAAGAAAATCAAAACAAGAAACCTTATTTGAAATCAATTAACAGAAAGATCTGAAAACATTCAACATCATTTCAAAATTAATTACTAAATCTACCTTAGACTAATTAGTACTACAGAAACACAGCAATGAACTTAGTGCACTTGTCTGTCTCACCCAGCAGCCATTCTTCATTAAGCTCTTTGGATTCATTAGTTGTAACAGTGATAACTAATGCTCTAGAGAAACACAGGGTTTGGGATGATTTGAAAAGTATTTTATGAGTAAACACATTTTTAAAAAATCGTGGATGTTGACATTGAGCCCACCTTTTAAAGAGCTGTAACAGCATTAATTTTTTGAAATGAAACCTATTTGTTTTCTAAAGCTACAGGTAGATATTTTTAGTCCATAATGATGGATATATCAAGCCTGTTTTTATTAGGTTTTGAATGTGAAAACATATTTGCAAGCAAAAATCAAATCAAGTCTTCAACCAAATGTGTTTTTCCAGTGCTGTAATATATCAAACATGCTTACCTGCATGCTGAACATGAACCATACGATGGGTAACACGTGCCTATTCTAGAGTTAGCAAGCATTTTAAACATACATGGATTTACTTCTAGAGTAAAGTTACACTACCATGCCTGAATTACTTCTAAAGCTGCCCTAGTTGCAGCTTCCAGAGAGAGAGGCCCATCCTGAGAGTAACCCGATCCACATTAACGCTGTACAGCCTCAGTGCTGCCTGCCACCACAGACAAGGGAGGACCACAGGAGTGTTCTCCATGGTGCAAGCCCACAGTCATCTCTCAGGGCTGCAGTCTCACTTGGATACTAACTCCAATCACATGCCTGCCAGTTCTCAGAGCCCTGATAAGAAGACTGAAGGCTGCTGATGTTCATATCAGCCTTGTTGTGTCTTGATAGCAGCCAAAGTTTGCCTGTTGGCCTCCATGTCAACAGTGGGCTGTTATTTTCCAGGTACGGGGTTCAGGAGTCTGTTCATTCAACTTTCCTTCAGGGGTTGGTACGGGGTACAGAGCAGTAATTCCTCTTTTTCTAGGCCCAGTCTGTGTCAGAAATCAGTATCACCCTTCGGGTATTTGGTATGCCAGACCTGTGTGGGAATAGATGAGCAGTTCAGTACTCACGTCAAGAACCTTCTGTTACTGACATCTTGAAAACATGCCCCAACTTGTCACTGTCCATGACATTCCAGCTACCATCACTGGATTCTGGAAAAGTGAGGTGTCCAGCTGTACTGAGATTATTAATGGAGTTTCTCACAGTTCCTGTGATTGTTGCAGCTGTAAAGGTACTATTCCACTTCACGCACGTGAGCATCAGCTTCAGTGAATATACACGTAATACGCACCTCACCGGAATCTACCTGGTTCTCTTGTGGAAAGTTGAGCAACCATTTCACCATTCCTTTCTTCCACTGGTGATATATGCTGACATTCATGTCATCATCAGCAATGACATTAGCCTGTGCTGCCACAGGACCTTGTGGTGATGGCCTGACAAGCACAGAGCATAAAAGAAGATCCACTGTACTCATCTGTCCTCCACGCTGTCTGTGAAGGGCACTGCCCATCAGAGCAGGTGAGCAGACAACTGAATCTGATGGCCCTTACCGTCTGCATTAGAGAGAAAGTCTCCCTGAAGGACCCCATGCACCCTCCTTCCCACACCTCAGGCAGCATCTTTGTGGTCATTTGTGTCCAAGACATTTACCACTTACCACGGACACGTGCTCAGTGGTGGTTTCCCAGCCCTAGCTCAGGTTCTGTGTAATGGAAGCATTTTCACACGGTGCCCCATCAGCCAGCTGTGGTTCAGACACACAGATCGAGCTGCCTGTGACTTTTCAAGTCTCCCTTTTCACCTCTACATCTGAACCTGGCTCTGACCATTCCACCAATCATAACCACATATTGCTGTCAGTAAAATTCTGAGTTTAAGTTTGCTTCCTACAGATATTTACAAAAGTCTTAAATGTCTTCCGAGCCCCAAGTAGCTCCCCTATGGAGAACTGACACGATAGAGAAATCACCCATTAAGTAAGGGATAATTATCTTCTCTTGCAGTTCCCAGAACAAGGATTTTCTGGGGAACCAACCAAAGGACAGAAAAGGAGAGTGGGCAACATGCTGTAATCTCTCAAGCCCAGAGCATGGGACAGTCCCTAGACAGATTCAGAAAGCACTGTAAAACCATTGTGTGTATCTTCTCGGCCTCCCTCAGTAGGTGAAACACTGAACCTGACTCCAGATCTTGTTCCAATTCCTTCAAAGCAGTGCAACTGGTGCCTGTGTATTCTGCAGCCTACATTCCACATCAAATATGCAAATTGAAGTTTAGAGGAGACTTTAGTCAGAAACAGGCTCATCCTGAACTTCCCATTTGGTTTCTGAATAGCCTAATGAAGAAAAATTCAGCAAAATGCCATAGGGTAATACTGGAGAATAAAACTGTGACAAAAGAACATGAGTGACTCACAGACTGCAGTAGGAGTTCTGTATTTTTTTTTTTTTCTGGGCTGTTACATCCAGGCTCTGAATACTGCAGAACAGTCTAAAGGAGCAATGAAATAAACTGTGTATTGAAGGTTTTGTAGTTCAGTATTTAAAAGCTCCTTCAGAAGTCTTCTTGTTGTTAAAAGTAGTGTTGGGGAATTGGTACATAAATGATATACTGTGGAAATAAGTCAGGCCCTAAGAATCCAGGTCAAAACTCTAGATTCCAGAAACAAAACGATAGCTCACTATGAGTAGCTAACATGCTCAAAGAAAAAAAAAAATCCTTTATGTATTCTTGACCTACATTCAAGTAAAATGGTACTTTTCAACTGCTCTTACATCTTTTTTTCAGCTTTATTCTAGAAAGGGTATTGCAGTTTGTAAGAAGCTTGACTGCTGGAGCACATCAGGTGTTTTAGTTTTAAAAGAGTTTGATTGCAGAATCCTAGACACTTAACAGAAATTTCTGTCTTAAATGGTAAAAATATTCTTAATCTAGAGGACATAAATATTTGCTTCAGTCCTTGAAAACCT
>VYZQ01041999.1:10103-26609 GCA_013400655.1 Mystacornis crossleyi | reverse complement strand
TAGGAAATTTTGGATTGAAACTGATAGGGAAAAAAATGTCCAGATGGATACCAAACCCCCCCCAGTATCTTCTACTTCAGCTTTTTCATCACTGGCGAATATGTATTCAGAGATGTCAGATATTTGTTCCAGCACTGTCATCTATGAATGGCCAGGCTTTATTTTACATTCCCAAGAGTAACTGACTTGGGTGAGGACCTTCTTCCCTGACCTACGAAGTCTTCCAAGGCCTAAGATGGGATATCTGTGACCTCATTTAAAGGCAGCTGTGTGTCTAAGGCAGTTTTCATTCAGCAGAAGTCCAAGAGATAAAAATAGGGAAAATGAGATGCAATTTTTCTCAATAAAAATGCAATAACTGATATAAAATCATATCCCAATGCATTCTGAAAGTTCAGTTACTGGAATTATAGTGTGAAATGGTTTTATATTGCTGGGAATTCTACACTTCTGTCCAACGGGAGTGTCAGAATTGGATGTAAAGACAAGCCACGAGTCTTGTCTTTGCCCTTGAGCCTGGTAATGTCACTGCATGACAACATTTAAAAAAAAACAGAGAAACGGACCAAGTCAATACACTAAAGCAGTGTCCATGGGCAACAAAGGTCAGATGAGACATTGGAATAGGTTGAACAGAGAAGTTATGGATGTCACATCTCTAGAATTGTCCAAGGCCAGCTTGGATGAGGGTCTGGGAGAGAAAAGTGTCGCTGCCCACAGCAGGAGGCTTGGAAGTAGTTGATTTTTAGGCTCCCTTCTGACCCAGGCCATTTTATGATTCTATGATTCTGTGATTATATGATTCTGTGATTCTATGATAATGGGTTCCCTGAAACCAAAACGCTGTTTCTGTGAGTAGACTGGTAGGGTGATTGCGTGGTCTATGTTTATACAAAGAGACTAACAAAATAAGCATACTTGGTTACCAAAATATTATGCAGACTTATCTTCTGCAAAAGGCCTTCTTTATTTTTTCTTGTTTTGTGTGCTGAGTTCATACCAAAACATAAATAATACATAGAAAAAACATCCACAGGTACATGTTGTATGATTCAGGAGTATGTTAAATGCAATGTTGTATTTAAGGGAAGGAATGCTTTTGTAAAGTGCATGCTAAGAAAGATGTTTTTTAAAACCTCGTGTCACAAATGAAAAAATAACAACACACATGATAACTGTAGGTGAATAATTACCATCTGCAGGATAAACTTTAAAAATCCAGAAAAGTCACAGACAGGAGACACTTCTCACTGCTGAATTTACTGACTTATTAGTTTCTATCTCATACTTAATGCTATCTAAATGCTGTTTCAGCTTGTGAATTGAATTTTCTTTTAATTTGAGCAGATCATATATTCATTTGTCGACACTCTATCTTCATCAATCAATGCATTATGCCTGGCAGCTTCATCTCATCCTTAAAGATAACCTTGGATTATGTCATGACTCAATTCTGTATTGCCCCTACAGAGATAATGAATTCACACATGTAATAGGATCTTTTACCAATGAGTGTGGGATGCTGTTTTGAACATATCATTTCTATCTGCCACAGGATGATTCCATTTGCAAAAATTGATCTCCTGGAGGAGGATTTCTCAGCTAGGGTAAGCACATTGTAGGCAAAGTGTAGCAGAGTGTGTTGTCTGACAGGAGAGGAAAAGGGAATCATATTGCTTCTGCTGTCCCCAGAAAGGCAAAGCTCAGGGAATGGGCTTACACCATACTGAGGCTGGAGAAAGGAGCAAGGACAGGGTAAACAAGTCCTTCCTCCTTGTAGCAAAAGATTTCAGCTCAGCAGGTCTGAGAGGAGTAATACATCCACATGTAAGGATGGTACAGTGAAAGCACAAAGTTACTCCACTCCTGAAAAGTTCAGCCTCAGCTGTGATAAATGATGTTAGATGGTGAAGAAGGCACTGCTGTGAGATGACCTCTTTTAAACAGCTTTAGGATTCGGCTTAATGGCTCCCAGAAAAGGATTGAGCTCATACTTAATTACTGTGAATAAAACCATGCATGTCATCAGCTGTAAACAATAGTAATCACATGTATCACAATGAAAATTTATGCACATCAAGCAGTTTTCCTTGTGTGAAGTGGAATTTGACAAGAAGGAGTGCAGATGGATGCCTAAGAAAGTACTCTGGAGGGACACCTGGGGTGGATGAGGAACAGACACACACCAGTTAGAACACTGCACTCCTTGGTACAAGGTAAAGTAGATCTTGCATATTACATCAGTTTTCATACACTAGCAAGATCAAATTATGTACAAGGAAAAGGGCATTACATGGTAACTGAGCAGCTTAGGGTTAGGAGTATTTGCATCCCTTGCCAAAATTTGTGAGAATCACTTTTCTTCCTGTGTGCTGCCCAGTCATGAGAGGCAAGATACAGTTGTGAGTTTGTAAGAGCAGGACAGTATCCCATTGAGTAGCCTGGGAGCTATTGAGTGGAGTTGCCTGACTTTCAGAGCAGCTGTACACATGTGTAGCTCAAAAGTCATGGCTTAAGTACAGTGCCAAGGAACTCACTGAGTCCCACCATTTCTATCTACTCTCAGTTCTGTGGAAAGCAAATACTAGTTCAGCATGTTTGAAGTACACTCTATATTCCCTATTTGCTATCGAGGTGGACCTCCATAGACCTACAGTCTGTTCCCTCAGTGCAACTGGCACTGTGCTGGCAGTTCCTCTGTCTCTGCCACTCACACTGACTGTAAGAGGAGATTCAGGTGCAATCCTGGTTCTGGTGGCATTCACAGGTTCATGTAACATGAGCAAGATGATGTGTTTCTGTTCAACGCAAATTACTGATCACAGTGTGTTTCCATGTACCTTTTTCAAGAAACACATTTGCTTTAATTTTCCCAAAGCCCATTTTTGCCATCATATTTTGGTATATTGCGTGTCACTGTTCCCTGTGCATTGTGTCACAGTGTGATCCTGTCAACTGTCATAAAGGATAAGCTACTGTGACAACTTATGCCCTAATGCAGTTTGACAAGATGAAATATACAACAAAAAGTAAACACAATTCCTGCCAGTGCCCACTGGTCCTAACAGCTTCAGGTGTGCCTCTCTTCATTAATCACTAGCTAATGATGGCTTCCTGATAACTGCCAGAAACAGGGCACAGGATGGGTACTGTGTATCTGTGTGACATATTTCAGACTTAGAGAGATATTGCCTGTATACCATGTCTTGTACCAGTTCTTATTAGACTACTCTGATTACTTTTCTGGTTCTTGCAGGTAGGCAAAAGTACAGATTCACTGGAACAGCTTTTTCTTTTTGAAACACATAAATCAATCTCAATTCTTTGAAACTGCGTTGTTCTAAAGGGTGTTCATAAATCTTGGAAATATAACTTATTTTTCGAAAGATCTATATTTTATGAAACACAGTTTAAATTTTCACCCGAGACCATTATGGTTTCTATGAAAAGAGAACGGATAGCCAGTTGAATGAATGGACTCTCATTAAGCTTAAAATTACTCAACAAGAACCATTCTGAATCAATTAATCATAAAGTAACAGGACTAATTTTCTGGCATTCTCAAAATCAAAAGCAAGTATTTGCATCATATTTCATCATAAATGTGATTAATTTTGTTTACAGCTGATGTAATACATAATTTCAGTCACAGTAATTAAATACTGGCTCCACCTTTTTTATTCTGGGAGCTTCTAAATTGAATACTAAGATTGTCTAAGGGAGGTTGTCTCACAGCAGTGTCCGTCCACCTGTTACTCTCCTCCCTACACATCTTCCATGACCATGTGCAAAAAGGATCAGAAAATCCAGTTTATATGACATAGCAGGATACTATGAGACATATCTGTAGTTTAAAATAAGATTAGGCTCCAGGTACTTTCCAGGGAAATAACATCATCCCTTCTATTTATCAGACTCCATGTGTGACTTTTATAAATGGATTTTTTATTTGAATATATTATTTTGTTAATCAGTGTGTTTTGGGTTTGTCCCCAAGTTGTTTCATTTAATATTATCTAGACAATCCAGATTCTTGACACCTGAATCTGTCAGCTAACATGACAGCCTATTATTCAAGGACAGACAGGTAAATTTCCCATGGAACATTACTTGTGGGATTGGAGGGGGCTGCCTTGACACCAGCAAAAGCATTTTACTCACAATGATTCACCCAGAAAAGAATGTTAATTATTAGAAAGGTAGAAAGGTGGTTCCTATTATTGTTCCATGGAAACAAATGCTTCCAAAGACCATTTTGAAGAGAATTTTCTTCATATTGTTTCATATTTGAATTAAATTAAAATTTCAAAATGTAAAGTAGTGAGTGGAAAGGGTTAAAAAATAAAATGTGAAAGTTAGCAATTAATTTCAAATTCTATTTTAAAAAGAAAAAAAAAAAAAGAAAACAAACACAAAAACCAGTTCTGGTTTTGACCAGCCTAACTTCTGGCACTCACTGCATTAAATTGAACATAGTGAACAACATAACCCACGCTCTCCTGCCTGGCACACACATCGCTGAGGCAGCGTAAGGAAGCACCAAACGCAGCTGTGAGTCCTCTGACCAAAACATGACTCTAATGCACTGTAACTTTGGAGAATGTGGGTTATGAGGCAGGTTCAATGAAAACCATGCCTAGCTTGCCAAGTAAGTGATCTCTCCGTGCTAGTACAGTGATGTCTTCCATTAAAGAGGTCTGGCTGTTCCTATTTGGAAGTACAGCATTGTTCTAGAGAAACTTATAGGAACAACATACCAGATACATTATTCAGTTATTCGTATATTTCAGGGAATGTGACAGAAAGATTATTTACTTATCTAAAACAATTTTCTCTTCCAACAACTTTCTCTTCCATTTCTCATACAATAATTCAGTTTCCATATTTAAATCAAAATAATTTCCTGTCTCTTGCTAACTTCTGTTGACCTCTTCTGTTATGGTGTAAGTTGTTTGTTTGTTCCCAAATTCTAGTATTCCATTTGCCTTACACTGCTACTGTGTATGCCCAAGGCCAATATTTGGCACCTTTCAACAAGGGATCTCTTACATCAGAGCCAGTTTCACTGATTATATGTAATTTAAAAAACATGAAGGTCATTCAGGCTGTATCAGACTAGACTATCACTACGTGTGAACACTATCACTACGTATTTCTCTGCCTTAGGAAGATAAAAACTAATGTATTTTAAGCTTGAGAAAGTATGAAAAAAATGCAGATGTGTACAGTAGGTTAAAATTAACTCAGGCATCTACAAAGCTTTTCCATCAGCACAAAGTTCTTGATTTAGAAGACCTTGAGGTAGCTGGTTAACTACTTGCTGAATCAGGATCAAAATACTTATGCAGAAACATTTATTAATTTGGTGGAGCAACAGTTCAGGGGAAATATGTCACCAGCTTTGACACGTGTACGAAACTTTTGACAAAATTAATAGGGAAATTCCTGTAACAGTGGGAGGCACCATGTTTTCATGGCTGTGGCCCACAGGTTATTGGCAGGCTTTTAAAAACATTCACACACTGCTCCTTCACCTTCAGTGTTTCCAAAGCAGGACTGTTTGTGGAAGGATAACACAGGGAGTTTACCTGGGGGCAGGCAAGAGTGGATTTAAAAGGTATAGAGCAATTAGCTGCAGTTCATCACCTGCTTGCTGCAGCTCTCAAGCTGTCTCCAGCCTATCAGGTTTACTGGAAGGGGGAGCTAGGGAATAAAAAGCCTCCTCATCTTCACTGCAGTAGATCCCAAGACCTATTGTCTCAGAGCTGTCCCATGCAGTCTGAGTCTTCTGGGTGGTTGGCCCCAGCTGATGTCCTCCACAGCCAGGTGGGTGCCAAAAGAGCCTCGCCTAAGGCATCCAGATTCCTCTCTGAAGGGAGCAGCTTGGCCTCTCCTGAAGTGCCAGCCAGCACTTTGCCCAGGCTGATGGGTTTTCATCCCCGTGGGACCTCTCCAGGAGCCAGCAGCAAAGGCAGGAGAGAGGGAAAGGCTCTCACCCCATGCAACCCAGGCTTTGTCGCTTGACCAAGAACTCTCTTCCTGCAGCCCATTGGGCTGATGGACCATGGCAGATTATCCAAGAGATGGCTCTCAAGGAAAGGTAAATTTAAAGGTAAGTTTCTAAATTAACACATATATACAGTTTTATATCTCAGTGTACAGCAATTCTCTCCAGGTAAGTGACTTAGTAAATCAGAAAGAAGAGCAAGAAAGATGTCAGAAAGAAAGGCTTGGTACACACACACCTCGTAGCTCCCATCATCAGTGATGAGGTCACAGTGCTGCTCAGTGTCACCTCAATCAGAAGAAGGAGAAAAGGAAGGCAGAGGAGACTGCATCATGCACAACTCTGACCCTGGTTTGTTCAATAGGAGTTTGTTGCAGTCCAAGGAAAATTTCTTCCCTAGTAAGGCTGGTCAGGTCATGTCCACTGCTCAGCTCAGGATCCAGTGGGGTCTTTTATTGATTAGCAGAAGATTTAATTTCACCCTTATTAAGAGAGAGAAGAAGAAGGATGCTGAATAATCTTACAGGCATTTATCAACTCTTAGGCAGACATTCCTTTCAATCTACTGTGGTGAACAACCCATGCACTCAATTTTGGCTCCCTTGACATTTTTTTCTGTTCTCCATAAATCTCCCAGATACTTGTTTTTAATAGCAGCATTGTCCCAAGTGCAGACATAAAACAACCTTGTTGCTGTTACTCATTAGAATCTATATTTATTTACTTTTACCATCCAAGCAGCTCTGTTTTCTTTTGTAAATTTTGTATAAAAATATCCTGTAAACACATTCTTGACTAATTTGATTTTTAGTAATGCAAGTCATAAATGTTAAACATTAAAAAAATCACTTTTGCTAGTATAAAATAACTCTGGGTATTTTAATCCAATGAATAATATGCAAATGTAATTAAAATATGTATTATCTTCCTCCTGTCAGGAATACGACTTGGAAATGAAAAGACCTGAGGGTCCTGGTGGACACCAAGCTGTCCATTAGCTGCCAGTGCCCTTGTGGCCAAGAAGGCCAATGAGATCCTGGGATGCATCAGGAAGAGCATTGCCAGCAGGTCAAGGGAGGTGATCCTGCCCCTCTACTCAGCCCTGGTGAGGCACATCTGGAGTGCTGTGTCCAGTTCTGGGCTCCTCAGGACAAGAGAGACATGGAGTTACTGGAGAGGGTCCAGCAGAGGGTGACAAAGGGACTGGAGCTTCTCTCTTATGAAATAAGGCTGAGGGAGCTGGGCCTGTTCAGCCTCGAGAAGACACGACTGAGAGGGACCTCATCATGGTCTGTAAGTACTGATGGGAGGGTGTCAAGAGGATGGACCAGGCTCTTCTTGGTGGTGCCCAGCAACAGGACAAGAGACAACAGGCAGAAACTGATGCACAGGAAGTTCCCCCTGAATATGAGGAAGAACTTCTTTACTGTGCAGGTGGCTGAGCACTGGAACAGATCACCCAGAGAGGCTGTGCAGTGTCCTTCACGGGAACTGTCTGAACACAATCTTGTGCCATATGCTCTAGGATGACCCTGCTTGAGGGGGGTTGGACCAGATGACCCACTGTGGTCCCTTCCAACCTGATCCTTTCTGGGATTCTGTGTTTTGCCATTTGTGAATAACTGTTCAAAAGATTAATTCATATAAAATGTCAGTTGATTCCAAAAAGCTGAACTCTAACACAGGACGGCATCCACGTGTTTTTATACATTTCCCATTCCTTAGTAGAGCCTCTTGCCATGACAAAATTGCTGAAGTATATCTGAGCTAATACACAAGAGACAACTGCTTACAAGGATTATAAGAGTATGTGCTAGTTCAAAGGAACACTTTATTAGACATAGAGCTATTGCTTTGAAAAGTGAAAGAACCCACAACATACAAAAAAGTTGTGGACGGCTGCAACTGATAGAAACTACTACCCAAAAGTGGTCTTTCTCATACAACAAACATTGACATTTACATAAATCTGGAGACTTTAAAGGTGTTTATCAAAATTTTTCTGGAAGTGGACTGAGATAAATACGAGATTTCATATGTGGTATGTGCGTATAATCAGAACAGCAATGTCGAGAATTTTTTTCCTAAGTAAAATAAACAAAATATAAAGAGAAAAAACACCACAAGATGCATAATACAATTTTGACAGAATTTCATTGAATTCCCTTTGACTTTTAATGCTTATCATCATGCTGATTTGTAAATAGCAGTAGTTAGACTGAAATTTAGCATCCTTTTACCTGTACTAGAGGCAGGTACACTTACTGCATGTCTTAAAAATATAGTAGGAGTACTTCCAACCTAGTCCTTGAGAGCTAATGAAAAGTTCCAGGGCATTTGGAAAAAGATTCCTAATTTCTTACATGTACCATAATTTCTATAATTTTCCTTTTTTGTTATCAGAAGAAACATAATGCTAAGGAACACATCCCAGTAATAAATACACACCCAGTTTATAACACCAGAAAGAGCAATATTCACTGGCTCCATGCAGAATACCTCACTCAAAAAAAAAGTTTGAATTGTTTGGTAAAGTGGTTTGATTTTGTTGGGAATTTTTTTTCCTCTTCAACTTTTCCTCTTAACAATGGACCTTTTTCTTTGTTGCCTTCTTACTGAACTCCCTCCTAGTTTTGTCACATAAGAATAGTTTGGCCAAATTTAAGATGCCAGGTCATCTGGAGAGCTATGCCTGGAAGGGGAGTAAAACTCATCTCTTGTCTTGAAGTCAGACAGAAAAACACTTACCTGAGAGTCTCTCAGACCTCATTTGTTTTTAAACTCGTGTGACTTCCTAGTGAATGCTGTCATTGCAATTCTCCCTCGGTGTTTTACAGGTAGGGAAGGAATGTGAATAGATTCTTCTCAGCCAAGGGGAATAGGTTTGATAGCAGCATAGAACACTATTTCATCACTCATGTTGTGCATCCCGTGGCCAGGACCAGCCCAGGTACATGTGGGGGCTTGAGGGAGACTGTCAGCTGAAAGGATTCAGAGCCTTTTCTAGCACAATTTCCCAAGTGCTTCCAAGTTCAGTAAAGCTCCTCATTAGCTTCCTCCTCCCTGTTTGCTCCTCCTAAGCTGGCAAAGCACACTTGCCAAGACAAGCTGCTGCTGGTTGGAGCACTGACGCCAGGAAGGGTTGGAGCAGCTGCCATGGTTATGCAAGGCTCTGGGCCATGCCAGCAGCAGCAGGGACCAGGGTGACCCACTGTTCAGCAGGGTTAAGCCTGGGGGCCAGTAGAGCATCCCCAGCTGGTGGCTGCAGCCCACAGCAGGCTCTACTTTCTGTGCTATGGGCCTGTTTGGTCATCGTTTTCTTCCCCCTTCTTTCAGTTAATTTAATACAGAGGATGACATTTTGGCTGAAAATCAATAGTTTTTAACACTGGTTTCAATCTGGCAAGAATTTCATCCAAAACCTTCATGCCTCACTGAGGACAATAACACAAAGGACACTATTTTGGAAAGAGAAAGACATCAAGTTTGCCAGCAGCTTTGTTTATTGTGTTTGGGGGCTTCGTGATGTAGTCTCCCACCCACTTCTTTTTTAAATGTTACTTTGGCTTTTGAAAGTCTTGTAACATAAAATATAATGATCAAAAGTTTGTATGTGATTTCCAAAGTTGCTTTTCATTTCCTAGGGAGTATTAATTCTGGTTTAATTTGTTTTTCATCTTCATTGTGCAACAAAACACAGTTTTGTTTTTAAAAGAAGGATCAAACTGATACGGGAATATGCGTACAAGTGTTGGCAGGCATTTCTGGAGGAGAGCTGCAGCCCATGAACCTGGACTTCAAACAAAAAATGTGCACAGCTCACATGAACTTGAATTTGCCCTTTATTTGTGATACCCATAAACATTTATGATGCTTTGTTTTTAATCCCAGTAAGCCTATGTTGTTACTTTGGGTCTTTTAATAGTGTCTATTTATATTGTGAAATCATGACAACTGTGTTGTCTTCCCGGAAAGCCAAAGGGCAAGGGTCTGCTACAGCAAATAGTAACACATGTGAAAAACTTCACTCATATGAATAATCAAATTGATTTTAACAGGGATGTGTTTTTAGGGTCAGGCTCCCAATATTTTGACATACTTCCTGAAATGTTCTGTGGATAGGAGTCATTGACTTTCATATGGTGATAAAATGCTCTAAACACACAAATAACCCCTCCAAAAGATAGGAATATGTTTGGGTTATCAAGTTTTAACAGTTACAATTTTACTTGCTAGCTTTCTTTTCCTGAATACAAGTAGTGTTGGAGAAGCGCTTAGAAGAGATGAAATAGAATTAGTGTTAATGATTCTTATAAGTTAATTTATTTAAAATTCCTCTCCGTTCCCAAGCGAGCCTGTGTGTAACCACAAGTTTGGAGATCTCAGTGTATTTTTTTGCCTTCATTTTCTGGTAAAGAATGATGGAACTAATTACAGTGATGTACTGCATTTAGTAATTTATATTGTGTACAGATCATTGCTATGATGAAATAGACAAATGTGCATAGGAGAGCACTCTTTTTAATCATAAGAACTATAAAAATTCATGTTTTATACAATAAATATTATGCTTTTTTAAAGACTATATCTAGCTGTAGTGCCATTGTAGTGCATGTGCTGTAAAAGTAAATAGAAGAGACACACAAAATCCCAAATATAGCCTGTAGTTATTCAGGGTAAGCAGCTTGCCTCATAAAGAGAATTTCCTAGTTGTCTGTTGGGGTACTAGAGTGATCCTTGGAAAGTTTTTTGTGAATAAGCTAATCATTTTTCCTGTTGTTTGCATGGATTCCAGCTGTGTTAGAATGCAATTTCTTTAAAAATTTGTCTCAGAAAATCATGTCAGGAACAAACTTGTTTTCTGCTTTTTACGGAATATATTCAAAGGTTTTCTGTGTTGCATTCTGAACCTTTTTCTCATAACACATATTCCATATCTGTGACTTCTACTGTTAAATTAGGGAGAAGCTTTACATATGTTTATTCTTCTTATAAAGGTGGAAAAATTTGGAAAAGCTTGAGTGTAGGTGAAAATCTACGTACACCAATATCTTTTAAATTTGTAAACATATATGAGCTATTTTCTTCATATCACCTTAAGCAGTAACGCCACAAAACTAGTAAAGGATCTGCAGTCTAGGTGTAATAACCTCCCTGATAGTAAAAGGAACACTTCTTCCATTAACATGGAGTTGTGTGCATGGTCTGTCCAGTGGTACACAATGTCATTTAAGACATTCCATCATTCCCTGCTTGAGCACTCTGCTCTAATCTCATGAGGTACCCAGGGAAGAAACAATGATAGCCAAGGCATTAGAATGTAATCAAGATATGCAAATTCATATCTGAATGTGATTTGCTTGGAAAGAGAAATTAATCTAGGCATGGTCAAATAAACAGTGTGTAATATGGATAATTAATCACAAAATTAACAGCTGTAGTCCCATGAGAAGATTATGCAAATTAAAAAGGCCCCCACATACAGTCACAATTAGAGTACTTAATACCAAACTCTAAACAAAACAAAGCCCCTGGGAGCACCACAAAACAAGCAAATCAAACTTAGTGGGTCATCTTCCAAATTTCACTGAGATTTTCTAACTTCTTTATTTTTCCTGGTTTGCAGAAACTGATTTATTTTCCCACTGACATACCAGGCTCATTGAATAACCTGCAACTTTGAAGTGCCACTAATGTTGTTTTACGAAAGACTAAACTTTCATTCATACAGTCCAAATCAGCAGCTAAAAGAGGTAGGGTCTAGAGGGTTAATCATCATCCCTGGGGCCCAGTCCATGTAAAACAGGGATGGATACTGCAGAGGTATGCTAGGTGTCTTCTGCACATGTAGAAGTTTTCTCCAGCAACTTCATTTTCTGCTTTGCACTTGTGTTTCAATCATCTCTTTTTGTTCTATCTCTCTCAACATAGTTTTTCCCATATTTGTAATATGTCCTGAAAATACTTGTTCTACCGCCTCTGGAAACCTAATCCACACGTTTGGTTTTCACTGGTTTATCCAAGACAGTGACACCAAGGATGCTTCATATGGACTAGGCTGGGGTATGGGACTACCCGGCCCATGGCAGCACATGGTCTCCCCTGAGGCTGTGCATTGCACTAAAACCATGGCCTAAGCTAGAATACATAAAACATTCTCCAGCTAGGAGACCTGACTGACAGAGCTATTCAGTATTTGAAGCACAGCTTCCTAAAGACCCCCCAATATGTCAGATAAATTTATCTTAACACTGACTCAATCCAAAGTGAAATATATTGGTTTTTCTCAATACAACTTTAGGTATTTTTTAATTAAAAGTTGTTATATACTCACTCTTGTCTTCATTTATGGTGAAAGCAATTGTTCAAATAAGAAAATTGGCAAGGGTCCTGAATTTCCATCTCCTGATGAACTCCATATCACTAGTTCCAAGGGAACAACCTGTTTTGGAGAGGAATTTTGTACAATGCAGGCAAGAAATTCTTCAGTGTGTCCAGAGCCAAGAAAATCAGAGCTTCTCACTTCAAGTTACAGGGTACCTCTCAACATAAGCACCTATGGTGGCAGATACCTTTGAAAACACAGCACTGGGATTATATATTTTAGGGCAGCCTTGTCCTGTCTGTCACTGAGAGTGAGTAGAAGTTGACTTTGTAAGAAAGAGGAGTTTGCTTCTATTCTGAAATGTCTTTCTTGGTCTTCTGATGCTCTGGACCATGACTGGTTTCTAGTTGCTCTCTGTCTGTTCAGAATCAATTTCACTCCTTTTATTTAATTTAAAGTTTTAATTTATCCTGGTAAAGGATGCTTTTGGTAAGATTTTCAACAACTTGTTTAAAGAGCTAAATAATGCTCATGTTTTAAGGCTCTTAACGCTGCAGAGTACCAATTGCTTTTCATGTAGAATAGCCTATCCTTCTCCCAGGCAATTTGCTGACAAAGTGCATACAATAGTTTCATGTTGTCTTACCAATGCAGTGAAGTAAATGCTTCTTGCAAACTACAGCATAAATTTTCTCACTAATGTAGATTTCGTCTTCGAACCTGAGCATATGTAAATCAGGAATGTCAAAGGGAAAGCCCCAGACTTACTAGAAGAACAGGACTGCAGAAATTGCTGTGTAAAGTTTAGGCTTCACTGATGTTTAGTCCCAACCAAGAGGTCATTTCTCATCAGTCCACGTGACATGAATTTAGCCCACACCAAAGTTTCCAACATTGCCTCGTGTGTTTTTAAAGTATAAAGCAGCATCAAAGTATACTCAAGGTTTCCTCATGCTGTGTCAAGCAAAGTATTCTGGAAAATGATGGGTGTGCTGCTTGTGTTTTGTATGCTATGGAGAAATTGCAGACAATGAGAATGCAGGAAAAATGAAGTGTGGGACTGCAGCTGGCAAATTTCTTGTGCTTTCATGAGCTTAAATCTGTGATGTGTTTTTAGATGCTGAAGCAGATTTAAGACAAACAGAGAAGAAATTATGCAGTCAACTTCTTCCCTGGAAGTTCACTGGGCTGAACTGTGCCTGGGGATTAAAGTACAGATGGCTGATGACTGTGGGCTTGAGGACTATTAAAAAGGTCTTAAAAGGTCACAATCAACTGCAAATCAGACCAGAGGGGTATGGCAAGGTTTAGTAGCCCCATTTGTGAGCAGCTACACTGGAGTGGCAGAAGTTATTTGCTCAGTAGGATTATCACCACTTATGGGTAAGGTGCAATGCAAACTCATTTCCCCTGAGATGGAATATTCAGGCACTGCTGAAGCTGTTTATGAGGAAATGGAAACCAGTCTCAACTAAATTGTAACACCATTCCTGGCCTGTCCCAGTCCCACTGAGTTTCCTTATACCTGGATGATCTGTTGTGCACACAGTTGCATGCTGTCCAAGGCTGGCTTTTGAAACCAGTAATTTCAGAGAGGGAGTGCCAGACAGAGTGCTGAAAGAAGCACTCCCTCAGCCATCCATCTAATATGACAGTCCCAGGGCAGTTAATCAATGCCTTTTCCTCAGCGTTGCTGCAACTTTCACATATTAACAATTGTGTCTCTTAACTATAAAGGAACACGCTGACTGTACAATGGGCCAAATCCTGTTCTGTGTTTTGCCTGGTTTAAATTTGGAGGAACCCTTTATGTAAGTGAGCCCACCCTGCCACTGAGAAAGGGAACGACTAATGTACTGGTTAGATAAACACCAGCAACTGATAAAATTGAATAACTACCTTTTATATAACTCTTTGTTAAAGTTCAGTGAAATGTAGATCCAAATGAAATAATAAGCCAGCAATCAGGACACAAGGGAACAAGCAAAGTAGATTAACTGATAAGGCGATGACATTGACAGCATTTTCTTAAATTATTATTAGGAAGATAATGCCATCCAGCACATCTGAGTAGTATTTTGAGGGAAAATCACTCTCTCTAAGGAGATATTTTAATTAAGATAGAATTGTTAGATTGCAATGAAATTCTTGGATTGACAGTCTTTGTCGTGGTGTTATTTTTCTACTAACAGTATATACAAGTTAAAAAAAGTCAACCAATATTTACTTATGTAATCCACTACCTTGTCAAAGTACACAAGCAGAAGGTAACTGTTTAGTTTATATTCGGTATATAAACACCAACAAGAATGGCAGCACACCAACAGCAACGCCTTTTCAAGCGGTGTGATTGCTGACTCTGGTTACTAATACATATTGACCATTTTCATTCTTCCAGTGCTCACATTTTACAATAATAAAGCATCAATGCTTATAGGAAAAGATTGGTCCTGATGTCATATCTAGAAACTAATTTAATGGGAAATTGGATAGTGACAAAATGATGATGATTTATTTTTAATATCAGATGCCTCATTAGTTATGATTTATTTAGATGACCTTCCCAGTCCTATGATATTTTCTCCTCCGGTATTTGCCTCCTGTCTGCCTCCCACCCCCTCCAAAATCTTGTACACTCCAAAAAGAGCAGAGGTAAATACTGCTGACCAGGTGCCTGATCCTGTGGGCCTATACCTCCGTTGGTTAGATCCATTAATTTCCATGGTCCTGCTCATGTATGGAATAAGCATAAAAGAGACCCCTGCATCATTATTGCAAATCTCTATGTATACCTCACAGGATGTAATTATCAGGTATCTTGAGACAAAAAAAGAAATTTTTTTATTTTTGATTCTTTTTTGTTTCACTTGACTTACTTGGATTTTTAGATCAGTTGTGAAAGTGATATTTTGTTCCACCTTAAATGCATTGAATAATCTCCCTGGCTCTCACAGAAATTAAGAATCCCATTCTTGAGTAATTATTTAAAATTCATAGATTTTAATATTATTTGATTTCTTCTTCTAAAGAAAGCAGTTAATGATTTGGTGTTTAAGCTGAACCTCTAAACAAGCAGCCCAAACTAATACCTGGTTTCCATTAAGCAAGAGGAAGAAAAACGAGAACTACAGAAATCTAACATCTTTGTTTCAGGAGCAGGGCTAGCAGGCTCACAGGTAAGCAGAGGCAGAAATGCTCAGCTTCACTCACATGCCAGCTCTCTCTAGAGAGATTCCCAGACCCTGCAAAGAAGAGAAATATCAGCTTCCAATATCAAACCTCATGGGATTCTTCACAATCCACTTTTCAAAATAAGTCTAGCTTTCTTGGTGTCTTTCACTATTTTTACCCATCTACTGGTCTACCCTATTAGGGGAATTAAAGTGAATTGAAGTCAGCAGTGCCCTGGCAGCCAGGAGACCCAACCTGGGTGTCCTGGGGGGCATCAGGCCCAGCATCACCAGCCGGGCAAGGGAGGTGATCATCCCACTCTGCTCTGCACTGGGGCAGCCTCACCTCCAGTGCTGGGGCAGTTTTGGGTGTCACGGTATAAAACAGACATTGAACTATTAGAGTCCAAAGGAGGGCAACAAAGATGGAGAAGAGCCTTGAGGGGAAGCCGTATGAGGAGCAGCTGAGGTCCCTTGGTCTGTTCAGCCTGGAGAAGAGGAGACTGAGGGGAGACCTCACTGCAGTTACAACTTCCTCATGAGGGATAGAGGAGGGGCAGGTACTGCTCTCTTCTCTGTGGTGCCCAGTTACAGGACCTCAGGGAATGGCCTGAAGTGTTGGGGCTCGCCGCCCCTTCCCCTGGGCAGAGGGAGCCCTGGGAGGGAGGCATGCCTGGGGACATACGAGTCTTCCCCAGCTCCTGGGTCACATGTACCCTAGTCCTGTCCTCATCGGCCTGTACACGTCCCCCCGCCCAGAGAACTCTGTGGTTTTCCCATGGGCCTTCAGTCTGGCCTGGGTCCCCAGCGAGCGCTGGGAGAAATAAAATTGCTGAACATCCACACAAAATATGGTCCCTTGATTCTTTGCATGGGTGTCATGGGTTGAGATCCCTTCCTGCTCTTCAGGTTTTTCTTCCTTTTGGCTCTGTTTTCTGGAGGAAGTGGTTTGCAGCAACAGGTGCTGTAATTTCCTCCAGAACTGGACAGAACCAATCAATTAA
>VYZQ01041998.1:0-24220 GCA_013400655.1 Mystacornis crossleyi | reverse complement strand
GACTGATAAACATTCACAGAGTAATTACAGTGCACAATTGGACTAGATCTCCTTCTTGGTATTTGATGAGGACTGGATGTCATGGGAAAATTTCATGTTCCTGAAATCTCTTGGAGTCGGAGACCACAGCAGCCCAGGAGCTCAAGGAGGGTGTCAGGGAGAGCCCCCCTAACAATAAATAACATGAGATGGGCCGGCTGGAATGACATGGCTTTGGATTTGGTACTTAGGAATAGAATAAACGTCATTAGCTAATGGCACAATGGCACCATATTGGCTACGAAACACGAGTTCGAAATCCTGAGGAGAGTGAGGAAAGAGATTAGCAGAGTACAGATCCTGGACTTGAAGAGAGCACACATTTCATGGTGTAANAAAAAATAGCACGCAGGATGCTGAAGCAGGAACAGACCAAAAAGAATTTAGAAACATTGTTTGGGCATGTGTGAATGGTGTTAAGCTCACCTGGAGCCAGAACTGGTAACAGACATCAAGAGCAACATGAAGGGCTTCTGTTGTTAACTTAACAGCTAAAGGACAAGAAAAGTGTGTGTTCTTTGCTAAATATGTAGGTGATGTAGTGACAGTAAATGCAGATAGGAGGGAGAAAACCAATATTTTGGTTCTTTGAGTCTTTCTGAATGTCCCACAAACCTTTATGCCTAGAGGGCTTTTAAGAAGGAAAGAAAGTACTCAGAGTAGGAAGATTAGAATAATGTATATCTTGAGAAATTTCTATGTTTACAGGTCCTTGACACCAGATGAGATGCACGCAGAGTTCTGAAAGAGCTTGTCAAAAGTCTCTATGAGGATTCATAGAGGCCGGAGAAAGTGTCTAGTCAACGCAGAAAGTCAAATACTGCATTATATTTGAGAATCTCAAGGTTAACAATTACAGGACGCTGTAGCAGTCACATTACCACAGAGTTCTCTAATTGTTCCTGCAAAAATCATGGTGCAAATGCCCTTTGAAGTTATTTCTGGGCATATGAAGAAGGAAATGTTCGTGAATAGCAATCTGGATCCATGGATGTGAGGAGATCAACAGACGTTCCCTGCCTTGATTTTGGAAGGATTGATTTCACACAGCATCCTTATAGTCACCTCTGGAGGTCTGAAAAAAACTGTCTGGATCATCAGACTCAAGGATAGCGGTAAATTGTTTATATTTTGTTTGAAGAAATGTCACAAGTAGAGCTTCTCAGCATCCATTACAGGACTTTTCATGGTAATATACTTATTAATACTGTGGAGGAAGAGGCAGAGTAGGCATCTTGAAGTTAGCACAATATCACATTTGTGTGAATCAGTTGACCTGTGCAAGAGGAAATCTCCAACTGCAGCGTTTGGGTGTGTTTATAAGAAAGCACTGACAGTAACCCCATGCAGCTGGTGTAGAGCAGATCAGTATCAGTTCCATTGGCATTGTGAACTATAATGATCCCTCCAATGCACATTATGGCCTATCACACCACGGCTGAGCCATCAAGTTTTTCAGCTGGGAGATCATTGCCTCAACAGATCACCACTTCTCCGCTGCAACGCAATGCAATGAAAAGCAGTTAGACTGCTTAAAGGTTATTATTGAATGAAATAACTCAATTGTTCAGAAAACGGTACAATGACCAAAATAATTAGACTGTGAACATTGCAGATAAACTTTGTGCTAAATTGTTTTTCTAGGATCATATTTTTTCAATATCAAAGTTCTTAAGAACTTAACATTTTCATTAGAAATAATGATGATGATTTATTATTAGCACATACTTGGATTGAAATTGCCTCATGCTTCAGAAAACGAAAATAAAATTTCTCCTTTATTTCCCTGTCCTCATCCAGTCTATCATCAAAGCCCAGAAAGCCTCTACTTCACTACACTGCACAGATATCTCCTAGGAGATTTACCCCAGATATTTATCTTGGTACAGGGAACCTGACAGGACCCCTTTGAAACTGAACAACACAGATCCTGAGTTGACCATAGGAATCAGATATTTTGAAGGCCTTCCATTCACTTCATGTCAATATTCTGAATAGTTCACCAAAACACAAATTGGGAAAAGTTGCAGTTTCACTCTACCAGGCCAGTTGTATTTATGGGCCACTAGTGCAAAACTCTACACTTCCATGGACATTGTGTCTCATGTTTTGTGGTCCCTGATGATACCGAGAAAGAAAACCTCCACAAACCTTTCTCCACCTGAGTTGTACATACTATAAAGGAGGGTTTCATTTAAGAAAAATGCTGTTAGATTTTTAGCAGTTATTACTTAGTGAAGACAAAATAACTGTCAAAGCATTGCTGTAATGAAAATGGAGTAGTAAAGCACTGAGTCTGATTTGGCTCCAGCTTACACCAGGAGGACTTGTTTGACATCAGCGGTATAAAAAATTAGAGTAGAATTTAGGTGAGAGTATCCAATATCTGATTATATATCACTCTAATGGTGTTAAGGAATCAAATCATTGCACTGCTAGAACAGTCCCAGCCCTCTAATTTTTCTGCATAGTGCCTATTATAACATTACGTAGCTGACAGCTCCTACAGTATTCAATTTTCATTGTTCCATTCTTTTCCATTTAAAATTATACTAATAAAAGATAAGCTGCCTTAATTTTTGTAAAAATGGTTTAATTTTATTATTTTTTCAATAAACTTCATACAAGTTTTCAGTATTTTTTTCATAATACATTTATGGAACCAGAAATTTGTTTGTAACTCTCTGTACTCTTGCAAACTACTTCATGATAAATTAAGGCAGAAAAGGTCCCCTTTTCTCTGAATGTTTGTAAGATTTTAACCAGAATCTAAAGGCACTCAAAACCCATGTTATCCATAATGTCTTTTCCCCTGTTCTTCAGTCCTGGAGCAGAGTTTGGGCCAAAAGCTCACAATTACTCTGTCAGTCCTGTGCCAGGCAAGTGGATAAATACTGACTTTCCGTTCCTTTCCATGATATGGACTTCTATATAATGTGATAACCATTTCAGAAGTTTTTTGTGAGGTCGGGTTGCGATGATTATATGCTTTGAAGTAAGAGGTATTTCTCTGTCTAATGGAAGGACTTGCTTTATTGGCTATTTTGCCCAAGTGGAAGGTCTAGTCAGGAGTGTTGTCAACTACCATGTGATGTCAGTGCTCCTGGCTGCAGGAGTCAAGTGCTTTGTTCTCGACTCTGTTACTGATCTGCTTTGATATCTCAGGCACATAACTATGCAAAATTTTCTACATTAGTTTAGTTTTCCATGCTTTAATTTTCATTTTTAAGTGTTTAAAATGGAATTAGTTAGGGTCTGCTTTTCAAAGAGATCAAGAATCCATCTCTTGAAAGATAAAGGTCAATTAACTCAGCAAGGAAAACAAATCATTGGCAGAGTAGTTCCTGGGTGCCTAGGCAGTTCACTTCTGTTGAGTTGTTCTAATTTAAAGTGGTTTGCTACCAGTAGTGAGTAGAGTGGTGAATGCTATAAATTTAGAGGAATTAATTGAAGTGGTATTTTTCAGAATTAAAATATGTTTAAGAAATGCAGATCAAGAATAAAGGAAGAATAAACAAGACCAGTGTTGCAGTCAGATGCAACCTTCCCAAAGACAGTTGTGCTGGTGGAAAGAATAAGGAATGATCTTTGCTTATGTTTTTTCATGGGCGTTTATATTCCAACTCAGCTGGCCACCAGGGTGGGAGCAAAGACAAGACTCATGGGAAAACTCCAGAGTAAAGCTAGAATCACAGGGGTGGGGGAAACATTCGGGACCAACAGGGACACAGAACCTAGGTACATTAGCATAATAAAGCAGAGATTCCCGGGGCAGGAGGCCCACGTGGCCCAGAGTATGCCCCACGCAGGGTCCCATCCTCCCAGGGGGAGAGGGGGGGTTCCCCCCACAGAGCAGATAAAGTTTTCTGAGCTTTTGGAGGAGGTAAGCACATGGGCTAGCTGTGAACAGTTGTAGAAGATTACCACTAAACAATTACGTAACAGGCAGGTAATGACATTCCGTGCAGAGATGAGTGATGTCACTTACATGAAAGCAGAACACAGCCCTACCTTTCTCAGGAGGTGATGGGTGAGAAACTGACTTTTATACATAGGATTGGAATCTTTGAGAGATGACATATACATTTATGAAAACATTTAGTAGAATTAAAAAAAAAATAGATTAGTAAGCATTTTAGTAAAAGAATCCAAACCATATACTGTACCTACATCTCTAAGATAGGGTCAGTTCTGATATCTATTTCCAAAGCACACAGAGAAAGTGAAAAGGCAGAGAGTAGTTATTTATAGGGAACAGATTCCGGAACTGGAATGATGAAACCTTGTGATTTCAGTTGTGGTTATGTGTGCAGGTAGAAGGTTATTTTAAATGTTTTTAAAATCACGAATACACCTCCTATAATACAAGAAATACTAAGTATAAACTGTAACCATCAGACTGAAGATTTAATCCACAAAAGATGGTATTCCTTCACATTCTAAGTACATGATCTGTAAAATGTTCATTATGAGATTTGATGCTTGCCAGAATTTTACAGTTGTTCTCAAAGTCATTGAACAAATTCAAGGAAGAAAAATACCTCAGGGCCTACTAAACACAACCATACACCTCTGACTCAAGATCCTAATCCCAGAGACTAAAATGAGTCTGAGACTGAGGGTTTTTTTCCTCCTATTCTTATAGTATAATCATCAGACAGAATACTGAATTTAGTGTAACTCTGTATCGGCCTTTTTACTTTCAGGTGGGAGGACTTGGTGCAATAGTAGGAAAAAAAGAATCAAGGCAGCATTTAGGCAGAGGAGAGAAGAAATGAGATTAGTAGCAACACTGTGAATCTAAATATGGATCTTCTTGTCCTGTTGCTGATCCAGATAAGCAGACTCTTGTGTGTACCTTAAATGATGTGCTTCAGAGCCATTTGCAGGACCAAGGAATGGTGATTTTTGCCTTTAAATTCTACATTGCTTCAGCTTTTGTCCTTCTTGCCTCTCTAGTCTCCCGAGTAATTCAGGCCAAGGAAGACTGCAAAGGTCATGAAATGAAGGATGTATGTAGGTATAGAATTTCACAAAAGCCTTTCTGAAATCTTTTAGGGACTATCACAGCTTTGTTACAGCTGGAAATAATGAAAATGTTGCATAGATGGTCTACACAGTTTTTCAAGGTGAGCTGACAGGCGAGCAGGCAATTTTCTCCATGATGTCTACTGTGAAAAGCCTGTTTTGTGTACTACAGCTTCTATTCCCTTGTGTTGTGTAGTTCAGTTATGATTTCAGTTCCAGCTCATTTCATTTCCCATAGAAAATATGAAGTAATACCCTAATAAGAACCACGAGATCAACATAAGACTGTCAGTCTGGTCTTGACCACTCTTGTGTCAGCTACTAATTCATGTCCAAAACTGTGTGTTCCTAAGCTTATCCCTTAACTCTAAACTTATGCTTGTTATCTCTTTAAATGTACATTACTACGTATATATTTCAAAATGTAGAATTTTTATTCTTTTTGGTTGATTGGTTGGTTAGTTGTTGTTTCTGGGTTTGGGGTTTTTTGTTTGTTTGTTTGTTTGTTTGTTTTTGTTTTTTTTTTTAATAAAGCAAGGTCATTCTCCTTTCTCTGTGTGCCTTTTTCTGACCTTCAATCTCTGTCACTTCTTCTTCTCTTTGGAAATTAAAGTGGGCTGAAATTTCAGTTAGTGCACCCTCTTCTTTAAGGTTTTTGAATCAAATTTATGCTTTTGCCTTTAGATAATGAACATATAAAATAAATCTAAAATGAAATAAATGTCTCACATACTTCTAATCACTAAAGCACCTGTATCAGAAGACATCATGTTTGCTGCTTTTTGGTTTGACCAATCAAAGAAGCCACCAAGTATATTTTACTTTGGGGACTGTGAAAAAATAATGATTTTGCATTTTCAATGAACCCATAATCAGAAGATAGGAAAGAAAGAAAAGTAAGAGGGATATTTTATAATTAAGAAATTTTGATGCAAATATTCTATGGGCGCTTCTTTGTGTCTAAAATTTTCTTGAAACAGATCCAAACTTCTGAGTACCATTCTCAATGAGCGTAAATTTTCTAATAATAATAATAATAATAGGAGCAGTACCAGAGCAATATATATTGTCTAAGACCATACTGTTACACAGAATATATGACATATTTTTCTAATAAGCCAGTTCAAAGATCTGAATTTGAAAGCCATAAACATGAACTTATACTCAAGAATCTCTTGCTCAAGTGAATACACTGACATTTTATACGCAAGATTAAATAATTAATTTTGTTCAGCAGCTGACTTCAGTCTTCCACAAAGTGAAAAAGACCAAAGTAGTAATTGGTTTTATAATTTTCATGGCAGCATTTTGGTATTGGCAGGGGCTACAAGAGGGGTGGAGTACTGTGAGAAGCTGCTAGAAGCTTCGCCCATATCCAGTGGAGCCAATGGCAGCTGGCTCAAAAATGGGCCCACCACTGGCCACAGCCAAGACCATCAACAACAGTGGTAGCACCTCTGGGATAATGTACTACAGAAGGGGAGAAAAAGTTATTGCACAGAAACAACTGCATCTAGGGAAGAGAGGAGTGAGAAGGAATGTGAGAGGAGCAGCTCTGCAGACACCAGTGTCAGTGGAGCAGGAGGAGGAGGTGGTGTCCCAGATGCTGGAGCTAAGGTTTCCCTGCATTCTGTGGTGCAGAGCAGGGTGAGTAAGCTGTACCCCTGCAGCCCATGGGAGTCCATGCGGGAGCAGAGATCCACATGCAGCCTGTGGAAGACCCCATGCTGGAGCAGGGTCCTGGCACGACCTGTGGCCCTGTGCAGAGAGAAGCCCTTGTTGGAGTAGGTTTGTCGGCTGGACTTGCAACCCAACATGGGATTCAGGCTGAAGCGGTCTGTTCCTGAGGGATTGTGCCCCATAGAAGGGACCCATTCTGGAGCAGTTTATGAAGAACTAGAGTCCATGGAAATGTCTCACACTGGAGAAGTTTGTGGAGGATAGTCTCCCATGGGAGGACCCTCATGTTGGGGCAGGGAAACAGTGCAAAGAGACCTCACTCTGAAGAGGAAGGAGCAGTGGAGATAACGTGATGAACTGACTGCAGCCCCCATTCCCCATTCCCCATTCCCCATTCCCCTGTGCAGCTGGGGTGCAGGTAGAGAAAATGAGCAGTGAAGTTAAGCCTAAAAGGAGGGAGGATGGGGAGAAGGTGTTTTAAATCTTGTTTTTACTTCTCATTATCCTACCTTGATTTGATTGTTCATAAATAAATTGATTTTTCCAAGTAGAGTCTGTGTTGCCCGTGATGGTAACTGCTGGGTGTTCTCTCCCTGTCCTTATCCCTTAAGCCTTTTGTTCTCTTTTTCCTTCCTTGTCCAGCTGATGAGGCGGAGATATAGAGTAACACTGGTGAGCACCTGGCGTTCAGCCAGGTCAGCCCATCACACTGAAGCTACAGACTGCAATTAGAGCCTCAGAGCTCTGAAATCCCTAAAGGTAAACATTATTTTAATAAATTGGAGTTTCTTTCTCTGTGATTTACTAAATCCAAACACCACTTTGTTGGCAGCTTAGAATCAATTCTGCACAAGATGGAAAAGTAGATGCTCTCATAGAAGTAATTCCTATGCCATGCAAGAAGAAATGAGATTAAATTGACATATTTTCCTCTCAGGAGTCATTAGTAATGAATTGCAATTTTCTTTCTGTGGAAAGTGTCATAGAGGCATGGCTGGCCGAGAGAGGCCACAGCCAAGTTAGCCTGCTGCCTTTGCAGGGCAAGTAAGTCTAGGGTCAGCTCGCGGTCAGAATGTCCTTGAGAAATGGTCTACGTGCGCGGAATGTTGGGGGAGGAACTCAAAAGAGGAGCTCAAAGCAGCTGCCGAGACCGCAAGAATGCTGAAAAAGAACAAGCCCAAGCCACAGTGACGCGTATAGAATGTCCAATCAGGAGCTGAAGCTTTGCAATATGTATGAGCTTATTAGAGAAAGTATATATTGAAGGCAAGATTGATAAATAGACGAGACTTTGCTGACGACCCCCTGGTGTCCGTGTCTCCCTTCTCCGACATCTTTCATTTCTCTGACTCTTGCTATTCCTTTACCCCATCTCCACACTAATCTTTACAATTGGAAATTTTGGTAGTTCAAGTGGGACAAAACATGACTTCACTGCTTGACAAGATCACAGTTTTTTGGTTAAGAGTCTTAATTTTTTTTTTTTTTTGAAGTGCAGAAAAGAACCTCCAAGTGTAAAAAACTGTTCTATTTTGGTCCCTGAGTAAAAGGAATGTAACTAGTTCTAGAAATCCTAAATATTTCTAAATACTTTGAACTTCATCTTTCTTTTGAGGTGAAGAATTCTCTCATTTAGATCAACCTATCTAGGTAATTTACAGTCAGGAATGAATTTTTCTGTTAAAGATTCCTGTCTAGATGAGATCTGTCACTATATTCATTGCTCAGAAAAGGAACTAAGGTGGAGAACAGTGTCAAGAGTTTCAACCTGCATTATTTGGAAGAGTTCTCTGAAAATCTCCCAAAATTTTCTACTGAGTCTTCCTTTACATGCTCTTTCAAGCACAAGCCTTAGAACAACTTCTTCCCACTCCACTGTCAGCCATTTCAAATACTTCAAAAACATTTTCTCTCCTGCTCAGGGCCAAAAAACTAGTGGCAGATTTAGAGTTTTGACCCTGATTTATTTGCCCTCACACTAAGACCTTCAAAGTATTATCTAATTTTTTCTTCCTGTATTTTATTTAGAGCAAAGCAAGCACACATTTTTAAAGTGATGTTTTATTCATGTGTGTGTTAGTTTTAAAAGAAAGAACCCTGCGTTAACATAAACAAAACAAATATAAGATCATACTTGTTTTGATCTACGACTTAATTGTAAAATCTTCTTCAGCAGCAGTGGGATTTGATTAGCACTAATGAATTCATATCTTCTCACTTTCAAGGAACACTCACAGCATAATGTAAGATTTGCAAAAGATGGACAGATGTAAATGACAATATAATTTCTGTAGCAAAGTTATCTGAATTAATCACACAACCTAAATTCAATATATTCCAGTATTCTGGAATGTAAAGTTACTCCCAAACACTTAGAAGCAAGCATTTTGCATAACAATGGTATTTCACAAAGACAACAAAATCACACAATCACAGGGTCAATTAAAATTTCATTTTTCTTGCTAATCAACCAATATACAGGCTGGCATGCATGATCCTGCAAATCTTGATCAAGTCATGCTATCATTACCTGGTGTCCCAGTCATATTATATATTTTATATAAGAGAAATTGCTGTTTTATGCATGGCTACACAGACAAAGATTTCCCCGGTATTTTCATAACTGTAAGTGAAAAAGAATGTTCAAGAATGTCTTGGAAACTGCAATTTCAGCCACATTTGCAAGTAATCCCTTTACCTACCCTTCCAATTCCCACACATTCATCCTTGTCGTATCTTTGCAAAAAGTAAGCACTTGGAGTGAGAAGGAAGAATTATATTGGTAATATGGATTTTGAGAATAATTATCTTTTCAGCTTTTCCTAATGAAAAATAGAAATGGCCAGTTTCAAAGCCATCTTCTCAGCTGCTGATAAGATAAATATACTGATTAACACCTTTTCCAACTTGGATCGGAGGTGAAAGCAATTCCATTTGGGAAAATCTCATCCTATTTGCTGACATCTTCATTAACTTCACTGATAAGAAAACCATTTCACAATAAAAACTTCTCAGGGCTAGAGCTTTTATCTTCACAGCTTCACCTAACAATGTTAATTCTCTATGTGAAACATGCAGGTTCAATTGCCTTGATAATTTCTGTGTTCCCTATACCTTTTTTTCTTTGGTTAAAAGGTTGACATAAAGGAAACCAATTGTTTCGGACTCACTATGGAAAACTGATTTTCAAAAGGACATTTCCCCTTTTAAGAAAAAGAAAGAACAAGGGTGTAGATAAAAGGGAATTAAAGGGTCGTCAGACACAGAAAGTTAACCGAAGGCACGTATTGGAAGAAATAATGCCATTTGATCATATCTGAAGCTATGCCAAGCTTTTCTGTTGTATTCTATAATTTCACTGCTCAGCGCCCTAATTTCTCTATAGCATACCACTGCTTTGTTAAGATGATAAATATTTTTATCTCTTGCTCAGGCATGATAAGGTGCAGTTTTGGAGTCAGCAACAGACACTCTCTAGTTATTTTAAAAGGCATCTGCTTTTGGGAATAATCGCTGGATTTTTAAGAAACAACTTGTAGTATGAAAAGCCAGTTGTGAAGTTAGCTGAATGGGGCAACTTGTTTCAGCCAGGTTTCACTCTTGTGAAAACCTTTTGCTAAGTAGATTCTTATTCAGAATGTGTATTCATACAGGAAGTTAGTGGCATTTTCCAAAAATCTCAGGGGGATTCCGTATATATCTGCTTATCAAGATGTAGACTTTTTTGATAGCAGAGATTTTCTCATCTCTTTTACCTCATGCGTTTGGAGTTATTGTGTTAAATCAATGGTATGACACAGTCTTCCTCTAAAAGCAAGCATATACATGTTCTTACTTGTTCCCCCCACCCCCTAAGAAAAGAAATTTGATATGCTAATCTTAATAAAATGTGAAAATTATTCAGTGTAATGTGTACTTCAAAATGCACTTGAAATACTCTGTCATCTGTAGAAAGGCATTTTCTTGCTCTTGTGCTGTATGTGTTCTCGTAGAGCATTTCAGTGTTAGACGACTTAATCCTGTGCTTAAACTTCTCACGTCAAAGCAGCTGAAGACAGATTTTCTACCTCCTCCAGAAAATGTGTTTATTTTCTAATTTTGAAAAGTTACAATGAAACAATGCTATTTCTGCTAATTCCATGGAAGTAGCTGATCTTACATTAGATATGATCTGATATTCAAATGTCTAAAATCTGCTCTGAATGCATTAATGTCGCCAGTAAATGCTCTTCCCAGTGATCTAGAAAGCCATCTGCAGTGCAACGTGTGGTACCGTATGCTTACATGTTGTACATGCTTGTATGCTTATAAATTATGCTTTCAAACTCCTATTTCACAGACATGTATGGCACAAGATGAGCTAACCCATGAGCAACAATTTTGTTGCACGAGGAAGATCTGCTAACAACAGCACTAGACTCTTCTTCAAATGAGACTCAATACACAAATTAGTCACTATGTGCTATCTTGCAGACCCCAAAGGAGATTTCCTGTAATTCTAAGAATTTGGTCTTGATGTTTTTAATCTTAGGCGTTGCCATCCAGGCTTTCCCTTTTGTAACACTTTCACACATTTAAAATGCTATGGCAGTTCTCAAAAGCAAAATTGTTACTTTGGCCACAGGCATCATTACTTAAAACCATATATCATTTCAGCATCATTTCAGTTCTTCTAAACAGAAACAGGCTGTCTTGTCTAAATAAATGCTGTCAATTTCGTGGTTACTGCCTACTGCAGGTCTCCTTGCATCCGAAGTAACCTCAGACACACTGACCTAAGCTAGTGCAAGTCATGGTCTGGCAGAGCAAAACTTCAGGATACCAACCACAAAAACTCATGAACCCTTACATTCCACTTGGCAGATGCTAATTGCTTCGAGACATAGGAAACAGACTGAACAACAGCTGAAATGCGTAATACTTACACTAAGGGTGTTTTAAAATTTTGGGTAGCAGGAAAAACAGGAGAGCAGATAGGCCAGTGGGACTGATTTGGCTTAACACTGTATTCACTTATTAAGATGAGATAATACTCCACTATCACATACAAGGAGCTTTATATAGATACTAACCCTGACAGCAGTATGTGTGAGCTGTTGCAAAGTCTTCAGTAAATCAAGCCTCTGGCTCCAAATTATTTTTAATAGGTATTATTTTTTATTTCTCATCTGCCTGGCAGAAATTACACACTTTTTGCAGTTACACAACTGTATCTGCAGCTGCATAAACCTGTCACCGCAGTGCCTGCTTCTGCTTAGTTCCCATTAAGCCAAAAGAAACCTAGAAAAAAAATAAAAAAGGTTAAATCTATCCATTATCTTAATTCTCTCTTGTCCTTTTTAGCAAGTGTCTTATAATTGGTTAAACACTTTTCCTAATTAATTTCGAAGAGTGTTTCACTAAGGGTGAAGAAGAGTGAGGACTGTCCCCTGCTTGAAGAGCAAAGCCTCTGGCCTTCACTCAGAGCAGTAGGATGAGTTCAACTTCTCCATTGGTTTTAAGGGATCATGGATGTCATGATCTCACACAGTTTGACTGGGCAATATTTTAACAACAGGAAGGTATTGTGTCTGTTCAAACATAAGTCCTAATGCACAGGCAGAAGACACACTGTGCTGGTTTTGGCTGGGGTGGAGCTAACTTTCTTCACAGTGGCTGGTATGGGGCTCCTCCTGAACACAGGGTTGATAATACAGAGATGTTTTTGTTATTGCTGAGCAGGGCTTACACAGAGCCAAGGCCTTTTCTGCTTTTTGTACTTCCATGCTTATGAGGAAATTGGGGGTGCATGGGAGCCTGGGAGGAGACACATCCAGGGCACCTGACCCCAACTGACCAAAGGGAGATTCCAGATCTATGACATTGTGCCCAGTATATAAAGTGGAGGGAAGAAAGAAAAAGGAGGGATATTTGGGGTTATGACATTTGTCTTCCTAAGTCACCATTAGACGTGATAGGGCCCTGCTCTTCTGGAGACGGCTGAACTCCTGCCTGCCCATGGGAAGCGCTGAATTAATTCCTTTCTTTGTTTTTGTTCTCTTGTGTGCATGGCTTTTGGTGTCCCTATTAAACTGTCTTTATCTCAACGCATAAATTTTCTGACTTTTACTCTTTTCATCTTCAGTCCCACAGGGGAGGGAGTGAGCATGGCTGGTGTGGCTTGGCTGCTGGGATGCAGTTAAATCATCACACACAAACACACACACACACTCAAAGGAAAGCCTTGAGAGCAGATACCACACAGGAGAAATTGTAATATGAGATGGTGATGAACAAAAAGGAAAGAGTAAAAGGAAAGGGAAGAGGAAAGGGAAGGGGAAGGTTAACAGGTTAATATCCCTAGTTCTAATTTCAGCTTCATCTCAGAAGCTTGGCTAAAAGAGGGCTTTTGTGTAATTTGTGAACCAGATACCAAAAAGAGTGATCTAGAAGCTAAAAGGTAAAGAAAATAATTCTAAAGAAAAACAGAGGATGGAAGCCTGGTAATGGTTTGACTATAGTATAGGTAGCAAGTTATCCATTAAAAAAAAATCCCGTAAATCAAAATTAAAAGCTTTATTAAACAACAGAAGGCTCATTGGGACAATGTAATATTTAGCATCAAGAATTTCAACTGCTTATCAAATATACATAAAAAGAGACATTGTAGAATGTAAAAGGCCCCTGCTTTTTAAGAATTAAAAAAAAAAGTGTTTTAAAAGAGTGTAGACAGATTTACAGAAATGAATGTTGCACATTATTAGTAGCTGAATTTGGTCAACTGAGACCAATTAAATCCTCTAGTTCTCATAATACGATTAAAATTAAGTATGTTTTGTTCTTGGGAGTTTTTGGGGGTTTTGAGCCGTAAGGGTTTTTTGCATTTTGTAGGTGGTTGTTTGTGGGTTTTTTCCCAAAGTACAACCCAGAGCATTCCCTGTTTGTGATTAAGTAAGAAACTTATGTTCATATCTGTTTTAACTAATTCAACATTTTCTTCTAGGTAGTTTCACTTTCTGGGGAAGTGACTTTTGATTGTGGAACTGGATTCTGATTCCAGAAATGGTGATCTCTGAGTGTGCTTCCCCTAAACACAAAGCTGAAAAACTAGGCTCTGCATAACTCAGACCTATCCAGAATTTTACTACCAGGAACCATCCCTTTGAAATAGTATGGAAAGAGTATGAAGAAGTATCAAGCTGATAGAGGAAGGGATTGACAGTGGGACTCAGTATATTGTTTTAAATAATGTGATTATGACCATGCAGAAAGAATCAATTTCCAGGTGCTACACCAGTACTGAACTGACGCTGACCGCTGGCGGCCCGGAGGCCAAGCAGGCGTCTTGCTGAGGCGTCCTGGTCAGGGGCAAAGCCACAGCCAAGCAGACAGATCTCCTGTCACTGCTCAGGGCTCCTGCGTGGAGCAAGCAGCAGTCCGGCGTAACAGAGTAGCGAGCGGCGTAAGTAAAGGAGGAGAGAAGGGCGCAATGTAGCAGCTAACCAGTCTTCATTCCCCGACCCAAGGGCCGGGAGAACTCAGCACCAAGAGAGCAATGCTACAAAAAGCTGAAAGTAACCAGTACAGGAACTTACAGATGGGCGGGCGGAGAAGGGAGGTACAAAGTGGGTGAACCAATGGGGAAGTGACATGGGGTGACAGCTAACAAATCAGATGGTCTCAGGGGGGGTTCATTTCAAAAGAACCAATGAGGGGATCAACTGAAGAGAACCTTCCAGCAGTTAATAGAATATGGAACAAGGTATATACATAAACATAAGGGTGACATAAACTGAGGGGGGGGGTACAAATCCTATCCAATGGGGGAAACAGGGAGGAGGGAGTAACAGGGAGAAGCCAATGGGAAACTAAACCTTCCTAAACAGACATAGAGCTTGCCAGAACAGGGGGCGGTGGCCCTAACTTAGAGTGGCACCCAGTGGGGGTGCGGCTTATACATCGGTGCCGCCCTCGGCACCCTCCTCCGACTCGCCCTCGGACCCACTCTCCAGGGCGGGGAAATCCACCCACTGGATGCCCTGATTGACTCTCATAGAAAATGGCCCAACCGGGGCCACCGCAACACTGAACTAGAGTTTTAATCAAAGATTTGTGCAGTGTGAGGGATAATTACTGTCCAGGTTTACTGGAGTAATGGGTCAAGGTCCGGAGTCCCCAGCAGAAGAAAATGTTTTCTTGTAGGAACAAGTCCACAGGATAGCCATTAAGTGGGTCAGTGAGCTGGAGCACTTACTCTGTGAGGACCAGTTGAGAGAGTTGAGGCTGTTCAGCCTGGAGAAGACTCTGGGGAGAATTTACACCACCTTCAAGTACCTGAAAGGGTCTTATAAGGCTGAAGAGGGGCTATTCACAGGGTCAAGTGGGACAAGGGGGAATTAAGCTGAAGAACAGTAGGTTTAGATTATATATTATACGTAGAGGAAGAATGTCTTTACTGTGAGGATGGTGAGACACTGTAACAGCTTGCCCAGAGAAGTTTTAGACTCCCTATCCCTTGGACATGTTTAAGATCCGGCTGGATGTGGCTCTGAGCACTTGATCTAATGGAAAGTGTGCCTGCCCAGGACCAGGAGATTGAAGTTAAGGATCTTTAAGCTCCCTTCCAACCCAAACCACTCTATGATTCTATAATTATATGATATATAAAAACAAAATAAAACAAACACACAAACACAGGTACAGTAATTAAATTATTGCAGTAGATAGAAAAAGTAATACCTTTCACTGGTATTACTAACCTGTTGGAATGTTATTAGATTTCCTTTGTCCCCCAAAAAACCCCAACAAAACAAATGAACAAAAACCACAAAAAACCCTCCAGAATTCTAAGTCCTGCTATGACTGTGTCAGAGAAGTAAATTTAATGTTCTAGAAATACTTCTGCAATAACTTCTGTTATCATGATAGGTAATTCAGTGTTTAGAATAAATCTGATTATACTGATAACTGTGCAGAATAATCCGTGTGCTTTTCAGGGCAGTAAAAATAGGAATGGAGTGGAAGTCTGTTACTTGTTTTAAAAAATGTGCTGAATAAAAATGCATTTTTTTTTCTTTTTCTGGAAAGTGGAGTCTTCAAAGCAAACTGATTGTATTTTACAGGAAAAGTAATTAAAAAAAGAGAGTAAAGGAGATTCATTATTTCTAACTAACAGGTCTAGCTAGCCGTTCACATGTACTTAACCTATGTATGAAGCCCTTATTCTTTGAACTGAAATTTTCTCTGTTGATTAAAGGACCTATTTTGCAGTACCTGCAATATTTACTTTTTTGGCAGATCTAAGATATCTGCTACAGACTTTCAACCCCTATCTTCACATCCATAGTGTTGGTAGGGAGTAAAATATTTATTGTGATACCCATTGGTGACTTTCTCCAAGGACTCAGTTGTATAAACATGCCAAGGCATCTAAGCAAGACAGAAAGCCAAGTTAGTTACCTAAGTTAGAAAGGGGCTGCCCAACAAGATAGAAAACCAAAGAAACTAAAAGAAAAATGCTGTGTGATTTTAGATGCAGGGGTAAACACAGTCAATTTTAGGCTCTTCTGTGCCCCGTTAAGATTCTGTCTACATAGCTGTCAAGGCTCCAGTATGAAAAGAGAGAGACAATTCTATATTACCTTCTAAAATCAACAAGCCCTTTAAGTATTTCAGACTACAAAAGCTTCTGGTCCTGAGGAGCACTGCTGAGTTTCAAACATAGTATAAGACAGGCCGTAAATAAGTGCCTATGAATTATCATTCCATAATTTTTATTCTATTCTGCATTATACTATCATTCCAATATCATGAAATGTTATTCCACAGTGCATTCACTCACTGAATGCTTCTTTCACAAACTTTGGATTTTTTAAATTTCACTGCTTATTTTAGAACTTTTAGAGTTACTAGAAAATCATGAGAAAGACACAGATCTGTGCTCAGCAGTACTGTTTAAATACACTATAAGACCTTTGCAAGACCTTTGTCTTAAAATGAAGTTAATACAACTGAAAAAATGAAGATTCAAAATTCGTGTGAAGGCTGTTACATTCTTTCTTTGGGTCATACCTTCGTCATTTGCTCCCTCTCTCACGTTTTTGTCTTTGTTTATATTTCTGTGTAACTTTTAATTATCTACGGAAATACTTAGTATTCACATCATTTTAAGGAATAACTGAAATTTTCTTCACCGTTCTTCACAGGTGGAAAGACAGGAGTGAAGGAAGGAGCAGAATTACCCAAGAGTGATACTAAGTAATAGGGTGCCCAGATCTGAAAAGTTCTCTTAAAACAGTGTCCACAGACATACACCATAATCTCATTACAGGTGAAAGAGTAAAAGAATTTTTCTTATTTGTAGTTTACCATAGGTATACTGATGAAAAATTTTACATATGACTTACTCCCATGATAGCTTCCTGAACTTCAGAACTGAATCCAAAATATTAGGTTAGCCTTGATCTTTTATGAAACTGATGTGGTAGATAGTTGAGAAAATTCAGTATGCCTTTCAATTGCTTAAAAATAAGTATTGCCTTTTTTGGCATATTCTGCCCTGTCCTTCACAAAACTTCAGATCCTTTTAACTACTTGGAATTGGGTATGCAAGTGATGTGATTATATTTTATGTCAAAGCTCTAAATAAAAGATTATTGTCATGTTCTACATGTTGCCATGCATAAATATTCAAATTAACACCACTAAAATAATTGGCAAAAGATAGCGTTCTAAGTATTTCATTACCTATTCAGCCCTTGGGCTACCCTGGCAAGAAATTTTTGCCCTGTGTGAGTCAGATAGAAAAGTCTCTAGCTACTTCTTCCTTCTACTTCTCCCATGAGCAACAGAGAGCATTATCAAGACACTCCTTTGTTTGCATGCTGCTGCTTAGATTATTCACAGATGTGAAGGAAATATCAAGCAAGCTCTATAAACAGAATAAACCAGTGAGAAATGTTAGTGCATTGAAAAATAATGATAGTTTTTTTTTTGTTTTTTTTTTACCTGTATGTCTTAACTCAGGAAAATACCAAGTATATATCTATCTCCAAGGGTATGAATGATCATATCCTTAAACTTAACTAAAATCACATTAATTTTTAGTTTCATTTAAATGCATCCAATTCCTTCTCTCCATAGAAACTGGATTACAGCTGTGCCTAATTAGTGTCATTCTCAGCCAGATCCTCTTTACTAAACAATCCTCTGATAAACAAATGTCAGGAAAATCCACTTTCTTCTATGTAACAATTTAAAAAAATTAATGAGAAAGAATTAGCCCAGAATTAATATATGGTACTCTTTTATGAAAGCTAAAATAACTTGGTTCTTGTTGGTTTTGTTGTTGTACAAGTCATGATGAAATACAGAATGAAAACAGACTGTAAGTCATACTTTCAGGCTGGTCTTTTTCTCTAACCTATTCATCCTTTTCTTTGTGGGGAATATTACCACTGTTAAGAAGAACTACTCTTTCAAGACCCTTTAAAGGTATTTTTGTATCTATATCACAACTTAATGAAGATTTTCACTGTAGTATAAGGGAGTGGAAGAAGACTGGGGTAAGGAAACATACTTGGTTAAAGACAGGACATCAAAGCATGGAATAAAATCTTAAGTCAAATCATGGATCCGATGCTATGCAAAAACTTACCTGTTGTGATAGTTATGTGATTGGCTCTTGTCATGTGTTGAGAGCTTTGCTATCCTTTCTTTCCTCTAACAAAATATTCCAATTTTATTTACTTCATGCTTTCTGCATTTTGCATATCATTCAGATGCTGATAGTTTTCATAAGAAGAATCTTCACGCTCTGTGTTCATTGATGTCCAAGGATTTGCTGATATCCAAAAGTATTTTCCATCTCCTGAAGACCAAATGAGAAAAAGGAAAAGAATGAGGGGCATTTTCTAAAATATACTGATTGGTTCTAAATCACTAAGAATTTTAAAAATAGGTGACCAAAAATTAACCTAATTTTAACACAATATTTTTTATGCTGGGTTTGCTGGCTGTTGGATCCTGTTTCCTCTCACTTCCTGAAAACTAAAATATAGACCTAGTCCAGAAAAATTATCATTGTTAAAGGCATCCCACTGAAATTAAATAAGTCTATATAATCTTTGTGAAACAGAAGCTTTAGTTCTTTCTTGTTCTGTCTTTCTCAATAAAATAATTAGAGGCATATCTCTTGTCCTTATGTGGAAAAAATAATGAAAATTCCTCTGTGGCCTCAGAGACTGTAAAACAAATCAAATTTATTCCTATTAAAAAATGACCAAGGGTTGTTTTGACCCTGACTGGTCATCAGCAGAGGCAGGGGCAAAAACACAGGTTGTCCCAGACCATGCTGCTGTTCTCTGTCACTCTAAATATCCAAGCCACTCAATCAAAGTGCGTGGAGAGTGCCCCTGTGCTCGATGGGCCACATGGACTGAAGGCACGTGGCAACTCTCAGGGCTGGGTTGGTGGAGACCCCTCTTTGTGCAATGGTCACAGGAATCCCTCAAACACGCAGTCAATCAGTCATCACGCCTTTATAAACCTGTAAAGATCAGTAATTTGTTGTGGACATCAGCCGGCACATTTCTATGGTGTTCTGTAGGGATGTTTGCCCAGACCAGTAATTAAAATAGTTACCTGTAGTTTTATCTGCCTTAAGTTTAAAGCAGAAATATCTGCTTCAGGCAAAGACTGCTTACAGGCTGGGCTGGGCTGAGCTGAGCAGGAAGACAGATTTCTGTGGTTTTATTTCATTCCAACCAGTTTCTTTAAAGTCAACAGCAATAGCTGCTAGGGACTTACAGAAGCAAAAACAGAGATACAAAATGAAGTAAAAGAAGCTAGATTTTAGAACAAAACTCTCATCCTTACACAATAGAGACCATATATATAGCTTTATATACAGCTTCCTTTTTTTCTCCCGACAGTTTGCATTCTGAGGTATTTCTCTGCTTTTTCTTCTGTTCTCCAAATTTATCGAGCTACAGTACAGCCTGAGACTCAAGGTAAGATTTGTCACTTTGAGAATAGGGCTGATTTATCAGAAGAAGAGTTTTGCATTCTGTACAGAATATCTGATGAGGTGACTTTTTCTTCCTAACAATGTCTTACAGATTATTATCAAAAGCCATTAAAAAAAAAAAAAAACAAAAAAAACAACAAAAAACCAAGAGCTTTTCAAAAGAATAGCAATCAGATTTTACTGAATAAATTTTCCCAAAATCAAAGGAAGAACAATCTTTTCTGCATCATAATCTTCTGTTAAGGAATTTTAACATTCCAGTATACTACTTTAGAGTAAAAACATAATTTAAAAAATACAAAACACAATACCAAAGCCTACTCATAGTCTTCTTTCAAAATTACTGAAAAGATGGCTAGAGAGAAAATGCATGAAATGAACTGTTTTGTCCTTAAATCAGTTCATGGTTTGTACTGTCTGAAAACTTTAAAGTATATCCTTTAAAATGCTGAGTTACAATCAAAAAAACTCATAAATTCTCCGGAAAAGGGAGATTTTTATCTGTGGAATGGAAAGAATAAAAACCTTATCTTGTCAGAGACAAAAAGTGTACAGCTTACATCACCAAAATCATAATATATATCTAATAAATATTTAGAGTGTTCAGATGACTTTTATACATATTTTTGCAAAAAAATATAGGGTTTTTTTAAGTCAAAACTACGTGAAACATAATTCGCTTTTCATGTAGATGTCTCAGCTTTAATTCACTGAACTGTAAAGTACAAGTAATCTTGAGATTTACATTATTTTCAATATTTTACTGACAGTAAAGCAGTTTCATTTTAAAGATTAATACAGCTGTAGTGTCTGCAAATCTAAGTTTAAATTCTCTTTATATTTCATGCATGTGATTTAAGTTTTAGTATGTACAGTGGGAATGGTGCTGTTATAATCAAATTAAAAAATGCAGTGCCTTACTTCTCCTTTGATGTTGCACAAAGTTCACAGAGTGTGATGTTCACAGTGTCTAGCACTGATAAAATAGTAATGTAGAACTAACATTAAGTAATATCTAATCCCTTTTCCATTAAAGCTTTCTAATTTTCAAGGCTCTTTTATCCATTTTATAAGAAATCAGTATTGTTCCTGTGCATGAGCAAAGGCAAAAAATCCACCCGTTAATATTTTCTCCATAATCAGCTGACCAATGCGTTCATTCAGTTATTTTACTAGAAAACCGTCTCACACTAAAAAAATTTCTTTTTACTAAGAGGAACAGTAACAGTAGTCAGTTATGGTTTGCCACTCCACATGAGATAGTTTTCATATCAAGATGTATTTGGGTAATAATCTGAAATAAGAGGATGAAGCAATTTTGAAATTAAGAAGTTTTGTCCTTCTGCAAAAGAGGAATGTTAGAAATACGGGCAAAATTGCAATCTGAATCAATGCCTACCTTCTCCCTGTGAGGGGCACCAGTGAAATCAACAGACAGGTTGATATGAGTAGTGCAGATGCCTTGCACCACTTTTGTGTTTGCCAAAAGGAGTTAACAGACACCTTTCTGTGCTCAGCACTTACCTGCTGTTTCCTGTGAGAATGGTGATTGCAGCTTGGGAGTGTTGAGCCAAAAAAATTATAGATATATATTGTTGTGAAGTAGCTTATGAGTTTTGGGGGGTTTGGGGTGTTTTTTTTTTTTTCCCCTTTTGTTTTGTTTTGTTTGTTTGTGTTTGTTTGGGGTTTTTTTGTGTGTGTGTTTTTGGGGGGGTTGGGTGGGGGTTTGTTTGTTTGTTTGTTTGTTTTGTTGTTGTTGGGTTTTTTTGCGCTTTGTTTGGGGTTTTTTTGTTTGTTTGGTTTTTTTTTTCATTTGGAACACATCTGGTGAATTTTCCTCTTTCCTTTGATGAAGCATGGGGCCAAAATAGTAAAAATGGTTGCAAAGACCCGTTTTCATCCTCATGGGCACTGGCACTACTTTCTTTTGCATTCCGCTTTCTTCATCCTCTGCTTATAAGTACTCCTCTAGATATCAGACCAGAACAGCAAGGAAGACACCTTGGCCTACTATAAGCATAGACACTTTGCAAAGTAGTCTCTTCAGTAGGTGTCATTTATCAGTGTAAAAGAAAAAAGCAGTTCCTTGAAGCTATCAGTCAACCTTCACAAGTAAATTTCAGGCAGAAAGCCAACCATATTTGAGAATCCTATAATGAGATGCTCAGCATGATTTCAGAAGCTCCACAGTCAGGGGCAGGCAGGCTGTCATTTTAGGAGACATTTTGGATTTGTTTTTTTCATGCCTAGAGATTGATATGATGGAGATGAAAAGCTGGATCTTAAAATAAAACCATTTTTGAAAACCTTAAACACAAGAAATCTGACATTTATTGCTATTGTATTACAATCAGTCTTTTTCATACCAACTCACACCACTGAAACAACCTCATTTTTTTGCAGAATTTTCCTGAGATTTAACTGTGATGACATGCCATAATAGCTATTAGGGAATTCCTTGTGGGCTAGTTTGAGATTTCAGGCTCAGCCTAGGACAAAGAGCTGAGAAGAAACTGAATGAGCTCTTCAGTAGCCTAGGGAGGCATTGTTTCCTCAAGATAAGGAACAATTCTCCTGCTGCTGCTTCTTTTTTATCAGTAGGTTCCTGAGATAGAGCTTGTATGTAATGCATACTCTGCTGCTGCCTCTAACTCTCTTCATTTCGAGCAGTTAGGGGTCAGCAGAGGGACAGCTTTCCTTGCTTCCTGTAGCTCTCTACTCTCGGGAAAGATGAAAGGGCTGCTACAGAGCTGGTCCACTTCCTACATTTTTGGACCACTCAGGTTACATCAACAAAGAGGTCAGCAGGACACTGACTTCTTTCCCCCTCAGAGGAATGTGTCGGTCAGTCTGCGTTGTGGCTCATGGGTAGCAGTTTGCACAGAATAAAGAAAGAAAAAGCCGGGGAATATGAACCAACACTTTTCCTAATCCTAGATTACTTTATCACATCTATGATTGATGGCACTACCATGGAATAATATGAAATAAATGACATATTTATAGCATATATGAAAAGGTTCCACCTACTTAATATGGTTTGGGGTGTAAAGACTCCTTCAGACCAGTGTCATAACGACTGTTAACTGTTAGAAACTGTTAACAGTTTCTATTTTAAACATGTTATAAATGCATATTATATTATTGGCTTTTTGCAAATATTAAAATGAATGCTGTATGTGTAACATTAAAAGCTTTGGTGTATGAATATAGCTTCTTTTATTTATGCTTTTAGCAAAATGTGGAAATAGTAGTGTGATATATATTTTTTTTAGATATAGCATGATATGTAAGATGCTTCTTTTATTCATGCAGTTGAACTCAGAAAATGATGAAGATAATTCCCCACATTCTTGCGTTATCCCATCTGCCCGAAGATATTGGTGACAAGCCCCAGAGGTGACGAGACGAGTCACAAAGAGATGTAATCTGCAGCATGGAGCCACCAGAAGATATAATCTGCCGGATGGGACCCCAAAAAGTAGTAAAATGTTAATTTGATCTGCAAGAGGGAATGGAGGGGGTTTGACATCGAAAAAAGTACCGAAAAAAGAATGTTTGAATCATGCATGAAAGTCTGTGAATATGCAACATGTCGGTACATTTAAAGAAAAGTTTTGAGTTAAGGTGTGCCTCTGGCAGCGTGCCAAGCACCCGGCCGTATGTAACTTTTGCTTTCCTGTCTTCCAATTATCCATTTATTAAACCTTTTAAAATTTTCAACAGAAGACTCGTTGTTCACAAACACCAGAAAGAAATTTAGCAATGTTACAACTTTCTACAGAAGATTAAAATCGATGATAATTGTACTTTCTGTCACAATATTAATTTATTACTTTTATTTTAGAGAACCATGCAGGCTTAGTATTGTGGTGGTGGTGTCGGTGGATGGATGCCATGTTTTTCCCCACAGTTTTCCTCGTGGAGACACTTTGGCGGCACCCCGCTAGCACCCATGCGTGCACACGATCTCAGCCTTGCAGGCTGACACAAGCAGCCACTCACACACACACAGTTTATGCGTGTTCCAGAGATGAAGAAACAGGAGGAATTCTTTGCATGCAATTTTGAGGCGTTTATTGGAACCAAGAGACNGGGGTGTAATGAGGATTTAGCCACCACAACAGCTTAACATTAAGAAGTATGGTGACATGATTTACAAAAGGAAAGTGCAATATAAGGATTTCTTAAAAGGATGCCTGTTTATCTATACTTATATTTGCAAAGGGTTGGTCATGGAAAAGTGACTAGTTTACAGTATGATGGATTGTTGCATCTGTTGCTAGTCACTCTTTGTAAACTGAGAATATGTTTGTGGTTATAAACATTACAGTTTCAAGAAAACCCGAGTTAAGCAGAGGAGCAATGAAGATGCATGAAATGAACAAGTACAAAAATTTCTGACATACAGTAAGATGAGTAAGAAGGGTCACACAAGGGTCAGCAAAGTCCAGCTCTTGGCCCTGC
>VYZQ01041991.1:7756-20435 GCA_013400655.1 Mystacornis crossleyi | reverse complement strand
CAGATATCTTTGCATGTGTCCACGCATGTGTTGGGGAGAGGGGGAAGACCTGTGAAGAATTGTTCTGCCCTGACTTTTTGCTTTTATCTAAGATTTTGGGTCACAAACGTCTTTTGGTCCAATTCTCATCTGTCCCCATGAGTTCAATTTAATTTTTACAGCAAATACCGCCTCTGCTATGCCTCCTTCTCTGAGGTGTTTGCAGCTGTTACTATCTCCAGGAGTCTCAGTCAAATGAGAAGGTTTGTTTCTTGTGTTACTTCCCAATTTGAACTCTTATTGGAACACTCTGCGGGCTTCACTGACAGAAGGTGCCCTCTTCCTGCCCCTGGCTTTATCACGCACTGGGTATATTTAATCTCCCCCTCTCTGTTGTGGTCTGAGGGCTTTAGCAAGCTGTTGCCATCTTCCTGAGGGGAGAGGACTCTAGGGACAGATGTGTTAGACTGATGGGGAGAGAGAGAGAGGAGGCTTTTACATACTGTGCATTACCTGCCAAAGGAGAAAAACACCAAGGAGTTATAATAAACAGGAAGAGCCTCCACAGACTTGCCAGCTGAACTTCTGAATGAGCTGTAAAGTGCTTTATAGCTCTTCCGTGCATCGGAATTTAAAATGGTAACTGCTCATAAAGATGAGCACTCTCTCTGCCTTCTGCTGACTTCTGCAGAAGGTATGGGGAAAATGCAGTTGTCAGGCTTTGCTTCAAGGAACCGGGGCACTCGGATTTAATCAGCTCGGAGACTGCTTCAGAGGATATGCTCTTTATAAGTAAACATACAAAAATCTCAATCACTCATCCATGGAGGATCACACAATTTTGAAACAGATTCCAGAATTTAAATGACCAGTCTCAAGACTCCTGGGCAAAGTCCATGCATCTGGATTGTTCTGGTGGATGGTCCATCATTTCTGTGTAAAATACTGCACGGTGATCCCCTGTGAAAGCCTCAGCATGGGTACAGAGAGGGGCCCAGTGAAAAGACAGGGTCCGTGTCGAAGTTATCAGACCATAAGAAAAAGGGAAGGTGCATACAGTATCCAATTGGTAAGACAGTGACCTTATTCCAGTCCCATTTAATCACAGAATATAACCACAAGAGTACGAGCAGTGATTGCAACATCATTTGAACAAATCTTGTTTGAGAAGTGTAGATGCATCTTGCTCAGATAAATGTTTTTTCATTATTTGGGTTTGGGCTTTTTGTTCTCATTGTTGTTCGTTGTTTGTTTTCTTGAAAGTAAAATCTGTAGTGTTTTTACTTAAAATTAGTTATAATGACTAAATAATAATTGAAAATAATGACTAAATTTCAAGGGAGATTATTCTTTTATTTATTAATTGTGTGTTTTATGAATGCTTATAGGTCAAAGGAAAGATTTTTCTTATATGTCTTACATATTTATTATGTATGAAACATAATTTTTCTTACGTATCACTGCACACATCTGAGTATAAGATAGATGTAAGAAAAAGTACAGATATATTATACACATGAGGACAAATTAAGTGTTTTGCTTGTGCCACAGCAAGTAAAGATATGCTAAAAAATTGGAAAGAAATAATGTCCAACCCAAATACCTAATTTTTTTCCTAAAAAACTACGCCTGATTACTTTTACATATACTCACTTGGGATGATAGTCTTATAAAGCTATAGGATTAATTCTTCATTATTTCTTCTTACAGTACATGGGTAAATGCATTAGTGAAGAACTGTATGAAAAATGTAGTTTAAGAATGGTGGTAATATTCCTAAAGTCATACATTATTTATTAAGTGCTGCTTCTTGAATTCTGATTTGGTGTCAGCCACAGGAGAGGTATAGAAAATGGACTTGACCGGCATAGCCAGGCAATTGACTCTGCACTTGCCCCAAGTTCTTATTTGCCTAAAACATTTTTTTCTTGGAGATAGAAAAGCTTTTCAGTTGGGTTCCTTCTCCAAGCTAATGCTCTAATGGACCCAGTTTCTCCTCTTCCATAGGATTTTTCGGGGGGGTAGTTGAGTCATTGTACTTTGTTTCTGTGCTCAGGAATCTTATCTACTTTTTCAGAGTAGCCATTACCTTTCACCCTTGGGATTTCCTAAAGACTTTAGAGTTTCATTTTATAACTTTTCTTCTGATTGCTTTCTGATGACTAAAAAAAAAAACCTACTACTGCAACCACTCTGTACCCTCTCTGTCCCTATGTGGTCAGGATCTTTTCTTTAGTTGTTTTTTAAATACACTCCATGCTTTATCTGGGCTTGAAAGGATTTAGTTTTTAACTTTTTATTGATTAATTGATTTGCACACATCCAGATCTAGAATTTGCTGGGTTGTAATTTTCTCTAATTCTGTAAGGAGGTGAATTTCCACTCACGAATCCTGCAACAGCAAGTACAACTATTATAAAAATGCTCAGAAAATTCTGTTTAGCTACAAGGGAAAAGGAGGACTTCTTTAACTGTAATCCTTTTTTCCCACCCCTAGCTTCTTTATATCATTCAGAAAGAACTCCAGAGTTCAGTTTCAGCTGGGAGCTTTGTTATAGTGAAAAACCATAATTTCTTATATGATCCAGCAACTAGTTCCTTTCAGTAGTAATATGAATGCACAATTAGAGAGTTAATACAGAGGGCTACTATGACCATCCTAATAGTGTAAGATTACTGTTATTTTAAACTCCTTTTTATTGTTTAGGCTTTTGGTCTCACTGCCTTGTTTACCATCATAGCACTTTTCTCTTTAGATGTCACTTTACCTGCTTCCAAATAGAGCAAAAACTGTCCTTTGTTTTGAATTCAGAGAATGTTTTACACAGCAAACTCTTGAAATACAGGGATTTCGAATATGAGGTATGCTTGAATTCAAAAGGAATTTCAATAGGGTTCAATCTTCATTAAATCTGTCCTAGGTGAAATCTAATGTGATATATTCTTTCACGATTTTGCATCCTAAATCAAGGGCTACTTATGCTGAAATATGAAGCTTTAAATCATCTGTCAAATGTGACAGTAAATATATATAGATTTAGCCAGTAGTTTGGCAAATATTTGTCCTGCTAGAATAAATGTTGCTAGAATAGGAACTTTGAGGCTGAAAGTGGCAGTAGAATTACCCAGATTCAATAAGGTTAAGGAAGCTGGAGGAACTTTTTTTACTCATTTCTTGTAAGAGATTTTGCAAAGAGAACTTTTTCCTCTGCCACTACTGTCCTTGATAGATCTGTTATAAAATTTAAAACATTTATCAAAACTGCCACAGATCCTATGACCCATAGAAGAAGGACTATCAGACCTTAATTGCAATAGCTGTGTAATTTCAGAACTTCCCTTCCCTTGTTCACCTACTCTCTGACCTTTATGTCAGCTTCTAATTTCCTTCTGTAATTGACTCTTCTTTCTAGTGCAGGAAACTGTGGCAGCAAATGCATCTTCTTAGTGCAGAGGAAGATCCAAACAGTGCTGTTGAATGCCCATCAAAATTACTTTAGAATCAAGTTTTGGGGAGGAAAAAAAGAAGGTAATTTGAACAAGTTTCAGATGAAAAAGGAATAAGTTTCCCTAAATCTTACTGAGGGTATTTTGTATTTTATACACATAAAGTTAAGGAAGGACTTAAAATACTACCTTCAAGCATGTGCTGAAGACACTTTTTTGGACCCAGAGTTGCTCATTTCAGCAACACAGACTAATGGAAGCACACCTTAAGTTTACTTTGCTTCAAGGGACAGCTAATCAATTGAGGCAGGAAAGTGTTGCAGTGGGGTTGCTGCAACCTTTCCCTGGGAGACAGCCTTGGCCCGTGGAAGAATCAAGGAGATGATATTTGATGGATGTTTTCAGATATTATTCACCCAGCCGCACATAGCCGGAGCCCAGCAGGGACTCCGACAGCGACTGCCCCCTGGAACAGCTCTAGAACCCCCCTCTTGGAGTGCCGGGGACACCCCCTTAAGTACAGGATTCCTGTGGGCTACATTCAAAGTGACCAATAGGGGACAGGATTTTGGGTACACATGACCAAGGGGAACAGTGAGAGAGCAACCCCGTGACCCAAGCATCCACTNGACCAGGGAACAGGGACAGAGAACCCCCGTGCCCCAAGCATCCACTCATGCCCACCTCCCCCACGGGGGAGCACCTCTTCAGGAAAGCAGAGGAATTGGAATAGCTGCTGAGTGTACCCTGAAAATCCTTATGTATCCTCATCCAATGTGAGGTTTCTATACCATGCATGTTTCTATATCTTTTCTATATCACAATACCTTTCTATTTTATTTCCTTTAAGAGACTTCCGTTTCAGCGCCGCCCATCCCAGCTTTCCCTGTGTTTATTGACTGATACATGAGTGATTTGTGGATTTACATATGAATGTCCTTATCTTACTGGTTAATCAGCAACGCCAACAGTCAGTAACTGGAACACACTGGAAAAAAAGTTGGGCTTAAGTTCTAGGCTGCTCCAGTAGGAAGTAATATTTAAATGAATCAAAGTATCTGTTAGTAAGATTATGTTGTTGTCACGTAGAACATTGGAATCTGAGGCATTACCTACTTCTTTTAACACACCTAGTAGCCACCAACTTAAAAAATAAGGCCAGTTCATCTTGTCAAACTGTAACTAAACAGACCCATCTACAGCTTTATAAAACACAGAAGGAAGTACAATAACATGAAAAAAAACAGTTGTAACTTTTCATGTCCCATTTATTCCTGGGTTAGGGAAACAAACTGTAATCCACTGTATTTGCTGTATTGTACTGACTTGTCCATAAACCTTTCCGCTGGCTGTGTTGTTATTAAAATTTTGTTGCTTGTTATTAAAATTTTTAGGACCTTGGGGACTAGAGGGCCAACCCCACACCTTTTCCTGGGTGTTTGAATCACAAAATTAATGTGTCTGTATAATCTATTCAGAATTCAAGAACAAAATAATTTCTGTTATCTTCTGCATAGCTATCAGTAGGGACTGAGTAGTCTGCATAACCAAAATGAATAAACCCAATCAAACTCAAAGTTGTACTTAAAACAACCTCCACTTTCCGCCACTGAAGATTTTCTAGAACTTGGTCCTCCACAGCCAGAGAGAATGCATGGTGCTATGAAGGGGAATGGCACAGAGAATGCATGTGTGTAGGGAAAAGCACAAGCCTGCAAATACTGTGTAGTCCTGTGGCACCCATTAAAGGCAGAACTTTGTAATTTGCCTTAATTCTCTCTACTTTGTTTTTAAAAAGAATCTTAAGACAACTGGAGGGTCAGCCCTTTGCAATGAGGAAAGAAGAAATTGTTTTTAAAGTTCAGACGACATATAAATTTCATATCTACATTCTCTTCTAAAGTTTTACTAATTTGGTTCCCTCTAGGGACTGCCAGAACAAGCATGGGCCTCCACTGTCTGGTCCTCAATATCTTTAGTGTTACATGCTACTTTAACCACTTTGGTCTTCAGTGGGAATAAGCATCCATCTAGAAAACAGTCTCCTTACCTTAACCTCTCTGTCTTGATTTCCTTTCCTTTCATGGGATTATTCAAGACCTCAGTTCATACCATCCTTTTTGAAATTGACTGTAGCTTAAAGAGCAGCTATCTTTGGAAGTCAGGTATCCAGCATCAATTTCATTCTCATCAACTAGAACACTTCAAGGCACTCTTTGAATATTAGGACAAGTGAAAAGTACATGTTTACAGAATTTTCTAAAATTTCCCAAGACAGTGAACATTTCGCACTCTTCCACAACTGGCAAGAGAGAGTCACTGTCTCTGAGACAATATTTTAGGGAAAAACCATATCCAAATAGAACTGAAAGAACAGAATTGCCATCCACAGGACTTATCAATACACAATTATGCAAAAGGAAAACTGTGAACAGCTGCTGAGCCAAAGCTGTCATACATACAGGTATGTATGAAACTGGCATGCATAATTTTCACTTTCCTTGGATTAAAACCTTCTAATACTTGAGAGCCACTGAGCACTAATCAGACTGTAGTAAAAATTTGCTAGAAACCAACAACAATATAATTTTTGATTTTCTTGAGGACAATCCAGAGATCTCTTACAGTTAAATGTTACAGTGCTGAACTAAATGACGCTCTTAATTCCTTGAGAAGGACAAAAGGTTTCTTCCATATTTTGCAGGAGTTGGCTTCAGGAAATGGAGGCTCACATCCCAAAAAATTCATTATAAGCATGTTCACTTTTCATTTTTTTCAGAAAACACTGGGTATGGAGAAGATAGGAGATGTTTCAGTGTGGGAGATCTGGTACTTTTATTATGCATTATGGATTTCCCTCCTGGTAGTAACTCAGAGCAAAATCTTCACAGGGCCAGTGGCTCTTTGAAATCATATAATTATTTTCATTCCACTTTCTTCTTGATACTCCTTACTGACTTCTCTCCCAATTACTGCTAAAACAGAATACTGAAGGTACTTCTGGAATTCTAAAGGAAAAGAATAATGATCATTCTTTTTCACTGACAATGACAGAACTTTTTATTCCAGTCTTTAAAGTTTCAGATTTGCCAACTTAGAATTCATGGTCATGAAATGTGGCTCAGGCCAAGTGCCAGAATGATTCAAAGCAGATGGCATGCAAAGAGGTGTTCCCTCCTGTATATATTTCACTCACAGGAAATAACTGCAGGTTTGGATAGAAGCAGTAACTAGATTAGCTTTGGTGGCTCAAGAGCTCAAAACCCAGTTATCCCAGCCTTGTCCTGTCCTCCACATCAGAGAGTTCTCAAGCAAATATCTTGGAAAGAGCAAGCTACTGTTTTGCAAAGATGAGTAGATTTAGTAACGTCAGTATAACCAGAAAATAATACTTTGCATTATTTAGATTGACTTGGAGATGTACTCGTCATGTTTCCTGTTTCCTAAGTGCTGTTGCTCATGTACACCTATACAGGCCACACATAGATAGCATAGTTCTGAGAAAAATGGATAAGATCAAGTTTTCATGCCCCCGGTGTCTGTAAACCAGAGACAGAAAACCAGGAGAAAAAAAAAAAAAAGCATAGATGAGATAAAAAGATAAAGTAGCAAGAAATAACAGCAACTTAAATAGTAAATGTATTCTACAAGTTGTTAAAAAGCATCAGGAAGCACCGAAGGCTTCAGTGAGTTGGAAATGTGCATTCACATGTAAAGCTGTGAGTCAAGTAAGGTACAGCTGAAGGAATAGATTTGGTAAAAGCTCAGGTGGAAGGGGAAAGGGAGAAGCAATACATGACTAACAAACACATATTTTGTCTGATATAATAATGCCTCTTTGGACTGAGTGAAAGGTAGAAATGGTAATTAGACACGGCTTGAGACATGCTGGGTAAGCTGAGCAATGGGAAGTAGCAGAGGAGATTAGTTTCTCCAGGGAACACACAGTGTGCACTGGTCTGGCTAGACAGCCTTGTTTCTGCATCTCCTTTGTTTATAGTGCAGCTGCTCCCAGCTGTCACAGAAAACTCTGTATGATAATCTCTAGGCATATCACTATTATTACTTTGCACATATTGAGGAAAGAATGAACTGACAACCTACTCCCTGCTTAAGCAGACAAGAGAAAAGATTTCATATTCAGCCTAAAAGATGTTTTTGCTATTGCAGCTAATGTCCAGTCCAGAATTACAATGTTGACAGAGACTTCAAATGGCATTTTCTCTGCATATAAAGAAAGTACTTGTCCCATCGTATTATTTGAAGAGAAGCAGTGATCCAAGAGAGGCAATAATGTTTACCTTTTTTGTAGTTATATCATGTAGCTTCAAATACAGGCTAAATTTTGAATCTATCCCTTTTGTAGGAAAGAAAAGTCGTGGATGTCTAAGGATGGAGAGTAAACTGATACAATACCTGTGAAAGCTACAGTATTTTTAACTGTAGCATAGTGTGTTACCAGTTCATCCTGTAGCTAAAAAGGTTAAGGAAAAAGACAAAGATGCTAGTTTCAGAGTGATGTGAGTTGTTTTGTTTGGGTTTTTTAGCTGAGTGTTGAATTCCCTCAGTCAAGGATCATTTGTAAGGATTTTTTTTTTCCTGAAATCACCAGTGAAATTGACAGGGATTGACTGTTATGATGGCAGATTGTGATCATTGAATTCCCATTCTACACAATCTAGAGAGCCCCTGCAGAGAATACAAAAATGCTTGGTAGACAAAACAGCCAAAGAGGTCCTCAGACAAGAGAGAACAGGTAGAGGACTTCCATTTCCATGACTATAACTTCTTTTCATCTACTCACTGCTGAGTTTCAGCAGATTTCCTTAAATCCTCAACATTTTGTTCTTCTCTTCATTATTTCCTCAAGAACTTTTAAGTAGAGCTCCCTTGGGATCACAATGTCTGAACCCTTTTTAAAGTAAGAGCTTTTGTTTAAATAAACTTTCCCCTTTTCATTAAAATCACTTTGCTCTTGTAAATTAAAACTAACCTTTGGAGTATAATAGTGATTATAACCTGATCTTCTGCTCTGCACACTGAACTGGGACACCTGATCTGGTTCAGTGTGCTATAAAGAATGTTATACCTTAACTACAGTTTAAACACTATCATAAGTCTTTTTGAAATGAGGTGAACTAAACAGGCTTATTTGCAAGCACAACTTACTAAACATTTTGCAGTCATTTGCATGAAATATCTGAAATATCATGCTCCAAAGAACTGGAATTAAATGTGAAACTGGTTGTAAAATCAGTGAGATGGCCCTGAAGGAAAATTTATTCTCTTAATAAATGTTTTTGCCATAAAAATACATTAATTTCCTGTGTCAAGAGATTAACTGTTTTCTAGCTAATATTGTTTCCAAGCAAAACAAAACTGTATAATCCTCATGAAATGAGAATACTTTTAGTCAGAAAAAAAAATGTATATATAGCCAAATTTATTATCTAGTTATACTAGACAGTCCTCTTTCTAAATATGAAAACAAGATGTAACTCATGTTTTAACACAAAACCTTGCTCCTGACTTTCATTAAGACACATGTCCCAAGACTTAGAATGCATGGAGAAGGGGAAGAAAAAACAAAACATGCCAAAAAAAGTACGAGAAATACTTATGATCAACCCCTTACTTACACTGAACTAAATAACAGTACGACTTTTTGCATTTTAGCTGTAAATTCAGACTCACCCTGCATATAATCAGGCTCATTTTATCCCAGCTGAGCTCTAGGGATTCTAAGCAGCAGAATAAAAACAGTGGAAGTGGAAGCTTGGTTTTGTACACAACGGTTTTGTAGCACAGAGAAAAACCCTTGTCTTAGGGGTAAGGTTGGGACAGCAGGATAATTCTTAGCAGACAGCATCTAAATATCATGGATCATCCGCTGGTAGGGTAAATCCCGTCAGTACAGCTGCTCCCAGTTTAGCTGAGCTAAGGATGCTGCCTACAGCTCTGTATTCTTCTCTCCAGCCTGCCCTTCCCAAGGGTCTGAAGCAACTGACTGCTTTGGTGCAGGCGCAGGACAGCGAGGTGCAAGTCCTGGATCCCACTGACAAACTGAACAGCCTTGAGCAAACGGCCTCGGGAAGTCTCCAAACACTCACTGTGCTTGTCCCTCTAATTCAATGCCAATGATATAAACACAAAGCTCTATGTTTTCAGGGTAGTGGAACTAGGAAAAACACGTCAAAATGAGCTGGGCCATGTCTGCAAGTGTCAGTTTTAGGCTTCTACATTTTATGCTGAGGGAAAGATTTCAGTGGTCGGCCTTGTGTTTTTTGAGAGGAGTTTTAAAGTAAGAGATTAGCAGAAGGAAAACAAGCCACGTACAGGAGAGACAGAAGCCAAAAGGAAAAGCTGCTTTTGGTGAGTTGGCCATTTGAGCCCTGTTAAAAAAGTTAAGCAAGAGCAAAAAACCTACCAAACCAAACAAAAATTCTACCCCCCTGCAAAAAACCAAACAAAATCTAAATGCCAGCCTAAACCCCACCAAATAAACAAAAAAGAAAACAAACCACTCCCCCAAAAAACCACAACCCAAAACACACAAAAACCCCCTTAATATGCAAAAAACCCCCAAACATGTGAGAACTCCCAGCCAAACCACAGAAACCAACCAAACAACAGAAATCAAATGAACATAACCCCAACCCCCTCACCTTCCTCCTTATCTGCCACCTAAAGACTGTTACTCTGGTTTTAGAGTGGGGTGCTAAATCCTGCTGTAATGGAGTAAAACCTGCTGCTGTTCTCACATTTACAATGGATGCCAAATGCTACACAGGTACCAGAATTGGTCTCCAGCTGTAAAAGTTACTAAAGAGTAGATTGCCTGATAGACTTAATCTACGGCAACCTAAGGCAGAGTCAAGTAACTTCCCCCTGCTACCTCCCCTAATTTATTAGAGTTGAGACATGCACCTCAGAATTACTGACTGGTTTAAGAATCATGATTTCTGAATGATAGGGACTGATCCTGTTGCTACACCTGTTACCCTGTGGTCGGAGCAAGTGTCTTGCTGCAATTCTTCTAACAATTCAAAACACCTCTCATGGCTAATACCATGTGACCTATTTAAAATGCCTAAATAATAATTTGCCATTCAAAATTCTCTCTACCTCCTATTTTTTAGTAGCTGCATTTTCAAAGATAGCTTTGTGCAACTAAATAATTCATCATTTTTAGTAAAAGGTAGTTCTTTTAAGAATACAGATACAGCAGAAGTGGTAGTGTCCTTTACACCCAAGAAATGTGTTTGCAAGGCATGCATATTCTTCACTGGGTCTTACCAGAAAGTGCAAATATAGACCCATTTATCACACTCTCAAATTCTACATGTTTCTTTAAAAGCTGATTTTTTTGCAAAGGTTTTAATTCCCCAAATGGAGGCACTAAGCACCAGCCCATTTTGTTTCTGGCAAAACTGGAGGAAAGCTTATTTCAAATTTCTAATTAAAATTCTTTCTTGCTGCGTAAGGAGCCCTGATGGGATTCCTCAGGGTAATTGGATGGGTTTCTGATTGAATTACAACTGGCCCAATTGCGTGAATATTTAAATGTGAACTGAAAACAGCAATTAACAACAACCTGAATAATAAAAAGCACTACTTTACCTTCAATCTTCTCCTCTCCCACAGTTGATTCAATTTAAATGCTTATTGCCTGGGGGGGAAAAAAAAAAAAAAGCCAACCCAAAGCAAAACAAATAAATCCCTCAAACAAATCCAGAAACAAAAAGCCTAGCAAGGGTCACTGTATGGGAGGAGGAGATGTCTACAGTCCTCATCCTAGAAGTCAGAAGCACTTTGCCTGGAGATGATGACTGTGTATGTGATGCTCTTGCAGAACTACCCTCAAAAAGCATGACTCTGCTTCTGACCTGCCATTTATACAATATTCTACACTGTGGTTTCTGTCCAATCTCACTGAAGGTGATTTCAGTCTATTGTCTCATCCTTATCATTATCATCAGCAATTTTTTTTTTTCCTAGAGAACCACATTGCTCATAGATTTGCTGGGGAACATTTGCTAATGTGGTTAAAATTCTGAAAAATATCAGATTGGCCAAACCCTCCCAGCCCTACACATGAGCTTCTGAGTGAATTACCCACATTTACAAATTAACTTCTAGGTCAGGGCAATTAGGAGTGATCCAGCTGTGCCTAATTCCCTGGCTGGATTATAAATATCTCCCAAAGAATACAGTAATATGAGCTGATACTTAGGATGAAAAGACAATAATTTGGGGAGAGTAAAACTAATTGCTGGGATGACATGCAATTTCTTCTGTTATATCCTAGAAAGCCACTATCGTATGCACCGTACCTTCAGAGAATCTGCTCTTCTTGTGTTTTGCAACTTTGTCAAATCTGAAAATTTAAAAGCTCATGAGAATTGGTCTAAATCTGGCCCAAGATCCACTGTTTCAAAAATATTCTTAGGAGTTGATGACTGATTGGAGCTTGACAACCGGAAGAAAATAAGTTGATTAATTATAGTCTTTACTGTTATTTATTAGTTATCCACAGTTTTTAAATTGCCAACTTGATTATCATAATTGCACCAGCATAGTGACTAAATCAGGAGAAGTTATTAGTAGGACTAATGTGTTCCTATAATAGAGTTTTCTATAACTGTGTCAATGTTCATAGTTCGTAATAGAACCCCTCCTTTTCTTCCCACATTAGGAACAGCTCAAGTTAAGCTAGCACAGATATACTGGGAAAAAAACTCCAAACCAAAACCAGAGTTGTTGAAAAAGATAGGAAAAAAACCCACAACTTAAATAGTCTTCGGAAGCAGCCGTGATGATTTCATACGTGGAGTCAGCTCAAAGCACTACATGAGGATCAATGTTACAAGCCTCAGATGCAATGATATAGCTCTATTCTGGCAGCTGCAAACTGTTCTGGCTCTGTCNTTTTTGTTCTATAAAAATCCAAATCTGAAAGCAAAACTCAGCTGAAAGTAATGTGGCTTGGATTTTAGGAAAGGTCCTCACAATAAACCATAAGGTTTTATGGTTTTGGTGCAAGTTTGTGAGTCAACCTTGGTACTACTGGAGTAAGCCACAAACAGATGATGAAAAGAAAATTAATTTCTAAGCTGGAAACTAGCTCAGACCAAAATCTCTCACGAGTTAAGTCTGTGCATCAGTGGGCTAAATTACATTTCAAATCACACTTTAGCTCTGAGCTAGAATTTTCACAAACATCGAAAATATTCAGACTGGGTTTGGATTCTAT
>VYZQ01041990.1:0-15645 GCA_013400655.1 Mystacornis crossleyi | reverse complement strand
GCTGCCTTTTGGCTGCCTTTTCCCCGTAACCTTTGAGATCTGTAGGCATCAATTTCAAGAGGAAACAAGGGGACTTACTTTTACTGGTGATGTCTGATAGAATAGCTGTAGCTTGGATGGAGTTCCTGGAAAAAGTTTAATTGTCAATTCTCACTTTTTAGAGCCAGGGGTGAGGAGCACCTGGCTTTATCTTAGTAAAAATCAACCCAAGTATTCTGGTACTGCTAGCTATGAGCACTGCAGTTCGGAGCATGTTTTCATACGAGCTTACTTATGTCTTTAACCAGCCATTCTAGGAAATAAAAGTCACTTTCCTGTTGATTCAAATTGTTCCATACAGTAACGAAACTAATACCACAGTGAGGATGGGTTGGTGTGATGGGAGCTGGGATGTCCATGCTTCAGGAGTGGGGGGAGATGGCTTGTGCAGCTCTAACCAGCACAAGGGGGTCTCTGTTGTAACTCTTCAGAGCAGAATAGAAAATTCTGGCTGAAGCCGGTACTGAGCTGTGGTTGTTTGGGCTCACGGCAGTTGTGGAAACTCTGCCAGGGTCATGCTGAAGGATGGGTGCTCGTGGGTCCCTGCAGATACAGACCTGAGCTGTTCTCTGTTTCTTGAGAGAGGAGACCCGAGGCTTGACGGACAGTGCTGCCTTCACAGGCAGCTGGTGTTGCTGTTCCTCAGGTGAGGGAAGCTTTGAGGCTGAGGGGATGTAAGTGAGGCTCCAGTGGCAAAGGCAGAGCTGCTTCCAGAAGCTGCAGTAGCCAGTCCATCACAGAGCACTGCTGGGTCATAGTCAGGTGTTCAAACATCTCCACTGCTGGGGCATGAGGGATAGAGGGGTGTGCAGGAGTGAGGAACAGTGTGCCTTACTGAAACTTCAGCATGTGCTTCGCACTTTGCACAAGCTTCCCGCTGATCTCTTTTCTACACACAGTAAGCTGATAGGAACTAGTTGAGAACAGGTTTATGAGTAAGGCTGATGCTCAAAGCCTGTAATGATAGATCTGCATTTTGGCTCTGTGCTAGACAACTGAAATTTTAATTTACTGTGCATTTTATTCACAAATTTCAATTTCCTGTTGTCTTGCAGGAATGACACCAAGGAAGATGTATTCGTCCATCAGGTAAGATTTCCTTGAAACTGAAACATTCCCTCTCAGAAACTGACTGTGCCTGACCCATTTAAGTAGGATTGAAGTTGTGGAAGAGCCTTGCATTTTCACTGTTACTTGAACACAAACAACTGATTCTTGGTTGCATTACAAGTGGAGCCTGCTTGCACTTCATGGTTTTGCACATCCACGTGACGTACAGAGGGCTGAGCGGGCTGATGGTGTACAGTGATGAGAATTGCACTGGCTGCCAGCATGGGCTTGGGGATAACTGCTTGGAGTCCAGTCATCTTGTGGATTCATACAGTGGTTAAGTATGCATCTGGAAATTAAGTTAAATGAAAAGCTTGCAGTGGGGAGAGAAATTAATTGAGGGATGGAGTGCCAGTGAAGCTTTTTTTTTCCTAGGCAGAAGTACAGATTTTATTGCTCTAGGCTTTCAGTTAAAGTCTACAAACATTTTAGTAGGCACTTCTCAGTTTAACTGATATGTATCCGTAATGTATGGCAAACAGGTAAACCTCTGGACAGTAGCCCAAGTCTGCATACCACACCTGTGTATTACTTCATGGAGCAGGTTTGCCTTAGTTTAGTTCGTCTGAATTGCAAGGCTGTGATCAGCAATTTACTTTTTGCCCTTTCTGGCTCAGGATCTTGTCAGTAAGCAGCCCACAAAGAATTCTTAGTGGAGCCTGCTTTACCTCTGGCATTTAGGAGTCTGTGAGTCATTCTTTTTTCTCAAGTTAGGGATATGCTGCTGATGTTAACACAAAGGAAGGGAAAAGCAACGCCTGGAAAGTGTTTTGTGTTTATCATCTCTCAGCTTCTTGCTTGTTCTTACCAGCTATTAGAGGCACTGGTTTGTGAGAGATTATACATACCCTGAGGGGAAGCTTTCAGACCCGATTGGCAAGTAGGGTCACCTGTAAGTGACCTTGACTTACTGGTTGTGTTACAGGACTTGTCATGTAGCTACTGTCTATGTTTCTGAAATAACAGTTCGGTAGTGATTTGTTTAAGTGTAATATTTTTTACAATAAAATAGTTACAGGGCTCCAATCTGAAAGAAATCAGGTTGTTTGAGAAGTTCGAGCTGTGTATGCTTTTCTCCATCCTTGGTACATAGCTCAGGTACCACAAAAAGCTGTTGGACTGGCTGCTGTTGTAATAAAGCTTTCCCTAAAATTATTGTTGTTTAGACTGAGACTTAAGGGCATGTTTTTCCATTGATTTTGTTCCATTTAGGGGGAAAAAAAAAATTAGCCAAATTGTGTGCCAAGTACTTTTGTTAAAGTTGTTACACTTGTATTGCTGTTCAGTTAAAGTGTTTGATAAGCAGAACATGGCTGAGCACGGTGTGTATTGAGTATTAACTCATCTGTCGAAGATGTCATCCAGTACTGCAGAGCACCAAAAATTGTGAGTCTGTTCTAGTAGTGTTATTTGACAGGTGGCCACTGATGCAGAGGATTGTCTGGTGCTGACACCTGGGAAAGGCCAGTCCTTGGTGTGCAATACACAGCTGGAGTAGATTTTGGGTTAATGGGTTAGTTCTGTGGTAGAAACTATGGTGTCGGAAGCTTCGGAGGAGGAAATCTCTTGATACCTGGCCATTGTTATGTTCACAAAGTATGGAATGCAGAAGCTGCTGTGTCCTGTGGTGGTGTGGGAAATAATGGAGGGCTGGAAATCCAAGAGGGTGATTGGAAGGGCTGATGTATTGGTTTATATGCTTCAGAGGAATGTATAACTATCATAGTGATGCTGAATCTTAAACTCTGATTAGGAATCCTATAGCCTGTGTGTGGTGTGGGAGTTTTCCTCTTTGTTTTCAAACTGCCTTTTCAGCCAGCAGACAGCATGTTGACAGGTGCTTCCAGTTAATGGTAAAGCCCTTGCACATTTCAAATAGTCCAGAGCATAATACAGGTACATTTTATGACTTCTTGGATTTTCCCAATGATTCAATTGCTTTTTCAGGAGTACGCATCTTTCTCCTAAGATAAAGAATTTGAGTATTTCATAATCTTAAAAAAAAAAAAAATCTTCCTTTGTATTCTTATGCTGTGCCTGCACTGTTGTGTTGTTAGACTGCCATAAAGAAGAATAACCCCAGGAAGTACCTCCGCAGCGTAGGAGATGGAGAGACCGTGGAGTTTGATGTGGTTGAGGGAGAAAAGGTAAACACATCTCTCGGGTGTCAGAGCGCACATGGAAAACTCAGATTGCAGGCTTTGGTGTGGTGCCTGTGGTTTGAGTCGATGCCTGATGACATCCAAGGAGGTGAATGGTTTTTCATTGCTTCACAATGTGGATGTAAATCATTGCTCAGTACTAGACTGTTATGCTGTAGCTAGTGGGATGGTGGCTGTTTCCCTAATGCTGTTTCCACTCTTTAGGGTGCGGAGGCAGCCAACGTTACAGGACCTGGTGGAGTTCCAGTTCAGGGCAGTAAATACGCAGCAGATCGTAACCATTACAGACGATATCCACGTCGTAGGGGTCCTCCACGCAACTACCAGCAAAACTACCAGAACAGTGAGAGTGGGGAAAAAAATGAAGGAGCAGAGAACATACCAGAAGGTCAAGCCCAGCAACGCCGTCCCTATCGCAGGCGGCGGTACCCACCTTACTACATGCGTAGGCCCTACGGGCGTCGTCCACAATACACCAATCCTCCTGTGCAGGGAGAGATAGTGGAGGTAACATTCGCATGACATGTGATGCTAAACGGGCTTGGTTGCTTTGGAGCAGGGTGATGAGGTGCACCTTTTGCCACTTCTTATAGGTACTCCAGATGATTTTGGTAAGGTTTGGCAGTAACATGAAATAAAGTAGCTGAATATTTTCAGGTTACAGCTTCTAAAAACCAGAGTGTTTCAATTTTTATGGTTAACTGGAGGATTCTCCATCGTGTGCACACCTGTTCCCTAGAACTGCTGCCCACCTTGACTAAACTGACAACCTTCCAGCTCCTTCCTCACAGCGTGGCAAGCTGTGGTGGCACATTTCTGCTTGGGGCTGAGGGGGTCTGTGGCCTGATGTCTTGCAGGGTGCTGACAACCAGGGTGCAGGAGATGGCAGACCAGTCAGGCAAAACATGTACCGGGGTTACAGACCAAGATTTCGCAGGTATGCTGCAGATGAGCTGCTGGTTTTAGCCTTGTTCAGCAACAGAGCCAGGACATGGCGATGCTCAGGTGCTTCATGGTTAAAGCCTAGCTTGATTTTCAGGGGTCCTCCTCGTCAAAGACAGCCTAGAGAGGATGGGAATGAAGAAGATAAAGAGAACCAAGGGGATGAAACCCAAAGTCAGCAGCCACCTCAACGTCGGTACCGCCGTAACTTCAACTACCGACGCAGACGCCCAGAGAACCCTAAACCACAAGATGGCAAAGAGACGAAGACAGCCGAACCACCAGCTGAGAACACGTCCGCTCCCGAGGCTGAGCAGGGCGGGGCTGAGTAAATACCGGCTTAACATCTCTACCATCATCCGGGTGCGTGACCAGGGGCCTGGGGGTGCAGTTTGCTGAGTTTTGATGCTTTCTTTTAATTTGTGCCTTACACCGTTTGGACACTTCTTGCTCACTCGTGCTGTAAATGATCTGTGAATGTGCCTGCAGAACTGAACTGTGAGGCTTTGTTGTGTCATGCCAACTAATTGGGAGGACTTGGTTACAAGCTTTTATTGTCTTTGATGGAATACTGTTACACTTTAAATCTTGGCTGTGTTTGGTAATTCAGGCTTACAGCAGTCTCTGCTCACCCAGAAATTCAAGCAGTGCAAAGTGTAAAGACTTGAAAGTAGTCAGGAGAAGCATGTGCTGGGATTTACCAAGCTCCATTGGTGCCTGAGCTGAGTCCCTTCAGGGAGGTGGATGGCATTGAGACCTTGGCATCCATTTGCAAAGCTGATGAGGAATCAGCAAGAGTGTCTCAGGAGCAGCTTTTTATCTAATCAAGTGCTGGAAAAACTGGTAGAAACGGTGCTTCTGTCAGAGTGTATGGGAGCTGTGGTTGCAGTGCTGAGGCGTGAGCTTGGGAGGGTTGTGTGCAGGGCAGAGACCAAAGGCTGGGTTAGTTGCAAGGGAACCTGACGGTGATTGGGGTTGGTTTGGTGCTGACTCCTGAGGGACAGTTCTGCTAATTTGGGAGTATTTTCGTTGCCAGGGCTCTACTTGTTCTGCGTTTCTTCTTACCCGTGTGCGTATCCCATTCCTTTTGTCCCTTGCTCCTGGAGGGCAGGAAAGTGGAAGAGGAATTTAGGCTGTAGTGGGAGCAGACTGAGTGGTCACACTCACGGGATGGTCAGGGGCTGCAGGAGTTGGGCTCGGAGAACAGATTGGTGTTCTCCCAAGAGGCAACTGCTGCCTCTCCCAGCTGTGGGAGCTTGGGGACTTGCTCTGCATGGCCTCAGGTGCTTCACGTTCCACTTGCAGATGGATCATTTGGTCCCTGTCCCGGCCTTGCTGCAGTGATCTCTGTGCACTTGTGAACATTTGTTGTATCCTGGTATTCACCTTGGTGGTCAAGACCTCCTGGATGAGTTCTTAGATCCTGGGCTTCAAAGGGATACCACAATGGCACCTTGGTTCCTCTTGCTCTCTGGGAGCACTGGAGAATGTTGGGTTTAGTTTCTGTGCTCTGGGCAGTGGCCGAATGTCAGCAGAGCCCGGAGGAAGCAACCCCCTCCCCATGACCAGGGGGACCCCTTTGGGTTGAAGCTGACTGACTGCTCTCTCTGGGGACCTTGGCACTGGTCCTGCAGGAGGGTGGCAGGTGTGGCTGTTGGAGGGGGGGGAGGGAGGGGGCTGACAAGGACTAGGACCATGCTCACTCCTGTAAGCATGTGACGGGCAGCTTAGGGTGGAGTTTTGAGTTGCAGGTGAGTCTTTGTAAACAAAGCACCCCTATAACCCTTTGTCACCTGTCTGATCAGCCTTTTTTTTCCTCTTTTTCAGTTTAGTCATCAAAGAAAAGACTTTAAGAAATGAAGAAGAAAATGAAATTCCAGCAATAAGAAATGAACAAAAGAATTGGAACTGAAGACCTTAAGTGCTTGCTTTTTGCTGTTGACCAGATTACTAGAACTATCTGCATTATCTATGCAGCATGGGGTTTTTATTATTTTTACCTAAAGAATTCTCTTTTTGGAAATGATAAACACGTTTTTTAAAAGCCTGTTTTTTCTCAATATACCTTTAAAAGTTTGTAAATTGTTTCATATCTGGTCAAGTTGAGATTTTTAAGAACCTCATTTTTAATTTGTATGAAATATACGCCTGATTTTTTCAAGTCAAACTGCAAGCATCTGTTAATAAAGGTCTTAAAGAGTTACCATGTGTGCTTGGGTGTTTTAAATCCACTTTGGTGTGAAAGGGTTTTAAGTTAAGTATTCATAAAAGGTTTGGGAAAAAGAGGAGTGCTTTACTCTTCAGGCATGCAGACTGGTGGGGTAAAACAGAAAAATGAAGGTGAAACTACCAATGAAGATGCAGTTGAGTCACACTGGAGAAGGACGGGCAGGCACAGAGGGATGGGAGCGCCTTGTGCTAGCATGGTGTTTCCATGAGCTGTTTGCTGGAGCAGCTTGGCTGTGTCCTTGCTGGAATACAGCACTGGCAGAACTGAGGTGGCTTGAGGGTGCTTAAAAAAAGAAAAGGGCCCCCCCCCCCACCCCACCCCACCCCCTGCCAATGGTAGAATCACACATTGTTTTGGGTTGAAGGAACCTTGAAGCTCTTCTCATCCCATCCCATGCCAGTGGGGCAGGGACACCTTCCACTTGACCAGGTTGCTCCAAGTGTGGTCCAAGCTGGCCTTGAACACTTCAAGGGATGGGGCAGCAAGAGCTTCTCTGGGCAACCTGTGCCAGGTTCTAGATTCCAACAAATTCCAAAAAGCTGGGCCTGTGCTGTAGCACAATTGCTACATGTATTTATGTGTGCTGTATGTAAATGTAGCACAATTGCTCATGAGTGCACTGCAGAGCCAGCTGTTACCCAGGTGTGCAGAAGCACGGAGCCAGAGCTGTGCCTTATGCTAAAAGTGGCTCTGGCTGCACCCTGTGCCATGGTGAGCATCTGGTGAGTGGGGGCTGCTCCCTCAGCATGGGGCTCATCCCCATGAGCCAGCGGTGCCTGCTCTGCTTAGAACCACTGCAGAGCACTGCAGGAGCAGGTGGCTGTCCAATGACAGCTTTTGGGACCTTTCTACATGTTAGGGAGCTCTATGCTCTTCATTTTCCTGTAGGCTCCAGTGTCCCAACAGTCCCAGTGCTCCAGGCTTTGCTCTGTGTCTGTGCTGAGCTTGGGGTGAGAAGTAAGGGAATGAGGCCAAAACCAGCATTCAGCAATTGAGGCTGGTGGGGATTGAGTTGGTGGTGATTTCGGGTTCTGGTTTGTTTTCACAATGGTTTATAAGTGTAGAAAGATAATTCACTTGGAAGATGGAATTCCTGTTTTGTGTGAACTTAAAACACCCACTCTGCACGTAGATCATCATGAGGCTTCAGACTGACTCACCTCCTTGTGTCTGGTGTGTATGGCTTTGGTGTTCCTTGATGATCCCCCATGAAAACATTGATAACTAAGTGTTCCAGACGCCTGGTTTTACCCAGTTTTTGAGCACAAACCTTGTGCTGCCCCGTGTCTGAGCCCAGGAAAGGTTTTCAGTGGGGCTGGTGTAGGAGGAACCAGGGCTACCAGCCACATGGAGTCAGTACTGCTCCGTGCAGAAAAGACTTCCCACTGAATTCCTCCAAAGCATTGGCTGAGCAATGTCAGAGGAGCTACTCTGCCCTCAGTGCCCTGACAGCTTTCCCAGAAGCAAGGGCATCTTTTCTTAAAGCAACACTTTTCTGGGATTTATTTTCATGAAACCTGGTGGCTAGAAGTGGGGAAAAAAACCCTTCCCTGGCTGACTGCTGCAGTACCAGCATCAGAGCCTGGAAGCAGCTGCATCAGAGCCTGGAAGCAGTTGCAGAAATGTCTCAGTTACGGGTGCTAGTGCTTGAATGGGATGGAACTGGCAGGGAGAGCATCCCATTTGGGGGTGGGTGCAGGAGGTGCCGCTGGCCATCACACACGAGAATCCATGGCGTACATCTTGCTGGTGGCTGTTCGGGGCTGGGGATGCCTCTGGGGTTGACAGCAGCTGCTGGGGGCTGCCGGGAAAGAGTTGGGCTTGTGTCATGGCTGGCAGGTGCAGGGTGACTTGGGGCTGCCCCAGCACGGGGACAGGGCAGGAGAAGTGAACCCCGCCAGCCAGCAGGGTTAACTTGGACCCCATGGGACCAGGCATAAGGATTGGAGATGATGTCTGGGGAGGCATCACCTGCCCAATGTCCCTGCTGGTGGGGCTGGATTTCAACCAGCACATCCCTGCAGCCACTGGCGCACGCTTTGGCTGATGTCAGGGATTCAGCTCCAGCACAGCTTCTGCTTTGAGTAAATATTAGCACACCTTCACCAGGACCTGGAGGCCCACAGATGTGGATGGACCCCTGCACCCTCTCCATGCACTTACAGGGTTTATGGGGCCCCTCACTCAGCCCTGTTCTGCCTTGTGTAGCCTCCCCAGCCAAGGGGCAGAGGCCAGGCACAAAGGGGTTCCCCTTGGTTAGGCTGGACCCTGCAAGAAGCCCCTGTGCCCCCTGAGCTGGTCCTTCACCCCATATTCCTGCAGGGCAAAAAGCTACTTGAGACAGGATGGGGTGGAATGAGACAGACTGACCTGTGCAGGCATAGAGGCAGCAGGTCAGCAGGACAGATGCCACAAAGCAGCCAGTGGAGCCAGCCATCCCCAGCCAGCATGACCACCCAAAGTCGTAGTGAACTCCCAGGAATATATTGTGTGACACCAGCATGGCCCTCTCCACGAAGACGTCCACCGCATACCACACGGAACCTATGAGCCCCAGGATGCCTAGGAGGAATGGGACTTATTAAAAAGAGCCATATAACCCCCCATGCACCCCAAGCCCTGCTGAGGAGGGGCCGCTAGCTCCCAGCATGCTCCCCAGCTGCCTGTGGGACACAAGGTCTGTCTGCTCCCAAGCTCTTCCAGCCACGCACTCCCGGCGCCAAGTACGACTCCAGCTCCGTAGCACATCTTCAGTTTGACACAAGGATCTTCCTTGAGGAATGTGATGCAGTCGAGCCCAAGGACCAGTGTAGCCAAAGCCAGGCCAGCCAGGAGATCCGCCGTGATCATCAGGGTCCGTGTCACCACGATCTTCACTGGGCAGGGAAGTTAAAAACAAGCAGAAATGGGAATGAGGAATAATCAGAGTAACAGATCTCTCCACTCCAGATTTCTGCCCATGTCCCTGTTAGAGTCACCCAGTTCACCAGTGGCCATCACACTGGAACCCACCAACCCTGCCATGGGCCAAGGGAGGGTGCTCAACAAGCTCATCAGAAACTTAATAAGGACTTAAACCCATGATCAGACCAGCTCAAGAATCCAAACAACTCAAGGTTATACCCATCAGCACCTGGTCTGCGGTCACCTGCTGAAGACATTCTTGAGCAGAAGACACTGCTGTCCACACTGTTTCTTCCTCCAAGTTGTCTAGCAGGTGTTTTGAACAGCAAATGTCAACATACCAGTGAAAAACAAGAGTTGGCGTGGATCATGTCACCAGCTGTGATGGGACTGTGCCCTGGAAAGGTCCCTCCTCCCCAGAGCAAGGTGGCAGCCCCCATTAGTCCATACTGACTACTTTCCTTCTCCACTGCCTGAATCTGTGTTGTTCCATGTCATGGCCCAACACAAGGGTTCTCTCTGCAGGGCGTGATGTGCCCTGTGCAGGCCAGAAGAAGTGGCCTACCCTGATGTGACTGTCCCTGAGGTGTGGGCATGAGTACTTGGCCAGTGGGAATGGTCCTTGCTCTGTCAGCAGCATGGTGGGTTGCAAATCCTAGGTTTTACATGCCAGAACATGTTTGTTGTGAGGTGCCACAGCTTCACAGCCTCTTTCCTGCCTGATGACCCCATGGCAGGTCTGACTGAGCCCCGAGTTGCTGCCCAGGCCAGGCTATTGGGGCAGGAGACCAAGAGCAGCCCTAGGCTGCTGTGGCTGACTGACAAAGGGCAGCTTGGTGCAATGAAAATCACTTTCCCTCTTCCCTTTCAAGAAGACTCTGAACTGTGAACTTAACAAATGCCTCCAGGCCAGGTCAGCTCACCTGGGTGGTCAGCCAGGATGGAGTCATATTGGTCGCAGGTCCTTACCCCGTCCTGCATGTTGGTGACACACTCCCTCCAAAGGCCCCGGCATTTGTGACTTACCTGGAAGGAGGAGAAAGGCACTCATGCAAAAAGCACCAGAGTCTCCCCAGCTTCCCATGGATCTCCCAGCACAGCAGGGCAGATTTCAGGCTCTCACCACTACATCTGGACATCTCGGTAACTCCCTGCCCATACCTGCTCTGTTTTCTCCTGCTCCATCTCTCTATCTCTATAATCCTCTAATCCTTCAACTCAAAAAGCAGTGGGTTTGTCCCACCATGTCCCTTTTCCAAACCTGTGGAGACATGATGCAACCTCATGGATGGCAAGGCACCCACCTTGCTCTCAGCTGCTCACCTTGAGGATGATGATTGCTCTGCTCACCTTAATGGTGGCCACTCTGCTCACCTTCCAGGTGATTTCTCTGCTCACCTCCAAGCTGTCATCAGCATTGACCATCCAGCAGTCTGTGCATGTGGCCAGGAGTAGGAAGAGTGTTGAGAGAAGAGCAAGCCCAAATGCTGTCAGTTGCAGGGCTGCACTCATGGGGTGACCTGCAAGAGCACAGAGATGTTCACCAGGTCTGTTATGGCTACTTTCAGACACCAAATCTTCCAAGGACAAAGTGCCACCAAGGCCAGGCATCCTCTGGATCCCTAGGAGTCATCTGGGCCCTGTCTCACGGTGCTCACTGCTGTCAAAATGCTCTACTATCCTCAGCGAAGGTTGGGCCACCAGATTTACATGTAAAGAGAGCCTTTAGACACAGAGTAATTTTGTAGTGGAGACATTCCCACATTGGTTCCCTCTCTTCCAAACAGAAGCTGCCAACCATCAGTACTTGCCCTTTGGGAATCAAGAGCTGCTGGAAACCACTGTCAAATAATTGCTGCTACAAAAACTTGTGACCTGAGCACGTGTCTCCAGAGAACCTCTAGAGACCTTCATCCCTGCCATATGACTTGGTGGGTACATCCTCTGCCTTTCCTTGCTTTTGTTTCTTACTCTAAGAGAAGATATGAGGTGTTGAACGTCCAGGCTGGAGCACAAGCAAGTGTCCCATGGAGGTGTCCTAATCTTAAGCACAAGCCCAAAGACACATCTCCCATTCCAAGCAGGACAAAGGCTGCTGGGGCATGATGTAGGAGTCCTGAGGAGCTGCCAAGGCCTTCCACATAGCAGAAGGGATGGGACCATTTGTTTTCCATCCTGGATGGATGTTTTCCATCCCTAGATGAAGGAACTCTGCAGAGAGGGGAGCTGTGCCCAAGGTATGAGCAGGGGACATCATGTCTGCAAGCCCTGGGCAGGAATCCCACTTTGTCATGTTTTGCAGCCCAAAATGCCAAATATTTCACTGCCAGAAGTTGCAACCACTGCCAACAGCCCTTTGGACAGGGGTCCGTACAAACCTGTTAGTTAGCAAAACCACATGAGTTTCTGAGCTACATGGGTTACTTACCACGAGATGGTAACTCTTCATCATCACCAGGTTTGGTACCTGAAGCCAGAGGCTGCCCACCCTGGCATGGCACAGGCTCCCTGTGGGGCAGAGGTGGGAAGGAGGGTCGTGGTCCCCACACCCAGTGTGCCCCACCTCCTCCCACATTCCCTCTTGTGATGTCACTGGGAGTAGGGGCATCACTGTCCCATCATCTTTGAGCACTTCCATCAGCTTCACTCCAAGTGGGCAGTCTCTTAGACTCCAATTTACAATAATTTTTTTAAATTCCCCAGGCTCCCTTCTGAGCTAACTCTCCAGAGCCTTATTTGTTTCTGCTAGACCCCAGCTGTTTAGGAGCCTTTGAAGAAAATCTGTTAAGCCACTTCAGTTATATGAGCAAGAAAAAAAAGGAAGAGAGAGAAATTCTTAATGCTGGGAAAACTCAGCTCTTTGTTGATAATAAAAGGGGTTCATGGGGGAGCATTACCTTCACTGCAGGCTCATCCTTGTTGCAGGAGGGATGATGACAGAATCTCTTTGTTGCTGATGATTTGGGATAGGGATGTAGGTCTGGGAGGCTTTTAAATTCTGATGGGATTGGATTCTGACTCATCTAATGGAGTCAGGGATACATAGCACCGGCTGGAGCCTGTGCTGGGCTATTTAAGGTTTGTCCAAAGTACGTCAGCTGGTTTTTGTGCTCTGAGACATGATGGGCATCCCTGCAGTTAGAGCAGTCATAGGCTGGGAATGGAGCCTCCCCAAAAATGTCACATGGGGAAACCAGTGGAAACCTGCTGGGAACTCTCCCCAGGTGGGGGACTCTGTGTTCTGCACAAATACCCCTGTTTTTTAATTAGACCTTTCAATTACTGCCCAAGAATGAGTGGCCTAAGGCACTGGAGTGGCCTAAGATCCAGGAGTGGTATGAGAGTCAGAGGGTTGGAAGGGGCCAAAGAAAGATGGAATGCCAGGGTGATAATGAACCTATTTGGCTGGTAATTAAGACCTTTCCTTTTTCCCCATCAAGCAGAAAACAAGTGACTCCACTTTGGTGGTGATGGCTCAGGTATCATGTCTGGTCAGCCCCCAAGGAGATGCCTGTGACCCTGGGTAGCAGCACCCCAGCTGTCTGGCACTTGGACCTGCCCTAAAAACTTCAGGTTTGTTCCCTAATCCCCTGCCGTGTGGGGATTAAACAGGATCTGTGTTACAGCATCATCACTCACCCTCATCTCTCAGACCCATGAAAAACACTCATATTTCCACTTTGTGAATCATAGTTGAGGTGCAGTTGGGTTTTTAGGGTGGGTTTGGTGGTGTGGTTTTTCTTGTTTCCCCCCCCCCCCCCCAAGATAATCCTCTGCAGTATTTTGCTGTGGGTATTTTGGCAAAGCAGCAATCTTGGCAAATCCTTGAATTTCAGCCCCGCAGAGACCCCCAGGTGCCTGATGTGTGAGATCCCTGGGGCTTTGAGTTATCCTATTTTCCCAGAATTCTGCCACATGGCAGGTCCAATGCTTTGGCATGTAGCAGTGAATTAGGGCAAAAAATGTTCAGAAGGATTTGTGAACCTTCATTTCCCAACCTTTACAGCTCAGGAATTTATGGTTCTTGGACATCTGTGACACATGAAACATTGTGTGACCCCAAGTGATACAAAACTGCATCTCTGTGGTCTTGGCAACACCTCTAAAATAAATTTATATTGTCTGCTCATCTAAACACTCAGTTCATGATATATCAAATGAATCTGTCTTGTCTGAAGCCTTTTTGGGGGTGAAAAGATGCAGGCAGAGAAGCAGAACTTGCAGTAGTCAAATGATTATGCTCCTTTCCCGGGTTAATGACAGTGAAAATAAGATCATGGGTATCGTGAGGTTTGTCAAAACCATGTGTTAAAAAAGTGCTGACAAGACTCAAACCTTGAACTTTAGCAAATATTGTACTAAAAAACCTGCTGTGGCTGGAAGGGAAAAAAAGATGTTTTCTTTGATCTCAGAGAACTAGAGAGGAGTCGGTAGATGCTGTTGGGGCAGGACAGTGAATAACAATTATTAAAAACACTACCAAATTCCAACAGCCATGTCTCAGAGGTGTGAGAAAAGCCCTTCTGCATACCCTTCTGTGGGGGTCATTTTCCCTTTTCCCTCATTTCTGCCCATTTGAAAATTACTATTATTTCCCAGGGGTTTGGCTGAAAGCAAGAAGTATGACCAGAAACCTCAATACTGCTCATCCAACTGGTTTAATGACCCACCAGAGTGGGGGAACTCTATTTTAGCCTGCCTGTGCTGTGAACAAAGGTAGACCCCCCTCTCTGATGTGCTTCCAGCCTGGGTGTCCATCCCCAGGAAGCCCTCAAGTGACTCTTGGAGATGTCACGGCAACCACCAAGGACAGCAAATCCCTGGGTTTGAGGTGGGATGGGATGTATTTGTTACAGGGAGCAGGACAAGGATGCTAAGATGACACAGCAGCCATGCAAAAACCTGGATGGAAAACATGATCTCTGAAGAAAAACGTGCACAGCAGGGGTCATGACCCTGCACAAGGGAGCAAAAATCAGCTTAGATTAGCAAAACCCTATCGGGCACAAGTCAGCTCTGAATTCATGCGAAATGGGAGAAAATAGGGAGACTTCAGCTATGAGGGTCCATAAGAGGGTCCATAAGTGGAAGATGCTGGTGGCATTTCAGCCTTGAGAAGAGACTTGTGTGGGGGCCGAGCTGGATTCCCACGGGGTTAACCTTAAATTAAGAAATGTGTAAGGCCACATCCCCACCTTTGAGAGCAACATGTGGCAAAAGACTCGAGATATTTAGCCAGGAGGGCAAGAACAGTTGAGGATGGGGGAGAGGCTCCTGCCACACTGCAGAAGTGGCTCTGACCCAGCACTGGAGTCACTGGTGGGGACTTGTCCAGATGGGGAATGAGGGAGATCAAAGAGACAGTTCCAGAACAATGCCCATGATTGAAAATATTTTAATACCACGGAGTCACAATTTTTAGTACAAACAGCAAAGAAACCACCCCCCCACCCCCCAAAAAACCCCAACAACATTTAAAAATCCCCACCTATCCCATTTCCAATGCCATGCATCCCATAGAAAACTTAATGGAGTTTATATTAATAGAATAAAAACATTCTTTACACTGAAATAGAAAAAGTTTTAGTTGGTTTTGGGGTTTTGTTTGTTTGTTTGTTTTAAAGCACAAGGTTCCTTTTCAATCCTCACTGCAGTGGCTTTTGGTTGGTGTTTTTCAAGGGGAACCCCAAAATCTGGGTTTAGCACCTGATGGGTGATGCCAGCCTAAAAGCGCTGCTCTCCCCTGACGTGTGCAGGACACAGTTTTCAGGGGGGCTGAAACTTAAGAGAAAAAGGCAGTTAATTCCAGGGAGACACAGAGAAATCACTCCCCTGGGGAAAAAATGGCATTGTTTCTCCTCCAGCACAGCCAGGGACCCAGACCAGGGCATGGGCATAACATCAAATAGAGGGAAAGAAAATAAAATGGAGAAAAAAAAGAGTAAAATAAAATAGAGCAAAATAAAACAGAGGATTAGAAAACAAAACAAAATAAAATAAAATAANAAAATAAAATAAAATAAAATAAAATAAAATTTTAAAAAACAGCTCTCTCTTCATATTTAGGTTTAAAAATAAAATAATAAAAAAATAGACAATCAAGCTGTTTGGATAATTTCTAGTGTCCTTCCCTGTGGGCTGGCTGGCCCAACACCTGCAGTAGGGCTGGAGGGTTGGAGTACAGGGAGTTTGGGGGATTTACAGATGAAAATGGAGCTTTGGCAGTTGCAAAACAATTAGTAGCAGTAGAATAGAGGT
>VYZQ01041989.1:2050-21076 GCA_013400655.1 Mystacornis crossleyi | reverse complement strand
TTTTCTTTTTTTTCCTCTCTGTCGTGGGGTGACTGGACACCCTCCCATCCCCACAACAGATAGTCTGGGAAGTCTGATCTGAGGTACCTCAGAATCAGTGGGAATCTTTTTATTGTGTTTGGATCAGACACAAAGGAAGACTTGTGTTTACCCTGGAGCCCAGAACATCCTTTCTCCCAGTGCTGCCCCATCCTTCCTTCCCCATAGGCACAATCCATAAGCATCCCAGAAGTACAGCCTTTTTCTAAGGCATGTCAATGCTGACACGGCTTCAAAAACAGAACAGGCCAGACACTTGCAGTGAGTAAAGCAAATATAAAAGCTACCTAGGGATTTCATTAGCTTAATTAAACAAGTAGCTATATCTTTTGACTTCCTACATAATTTTTAATTTTAATTAACAGAACTGCATATGTAATCAGTCATTTGTAGAGGCAATTCCCAAGGCTCTGTTCAGTCGAAAGAGCTGAAAGTCTGGGTTAGGCTAAAGCTGGTTTTTCACATGCCTCTAGTTATTTCTTGTCATCTTTCTTGTTTAAGCTCTTACCAGATCATGCTTATGGAATGTCAGATCTTTCTGTATTTTAATAAAGTAGCACCTCCTTGGACAGGTCAAATGGCAATTTTCTCAGCCAAATACACAGTGTTTGGATTAATCAGTCCCTCTCATACTTTTCGAGGCTGACAGACACCTGTCTATCAAGCCAGACACCTTTGAAAATCCTCAGGGCTGTCTAGTACAAAGGGGATTTTGCATTTCCAAACCAACAGATTGAAGTGTTTTTCCTACAAATACCCAGCATGCACTTCTTAACATTCAAATTAGGGTGCCTAAAAAAAAAGCAAACACACACACAACGGGGTCCCAAGTATCTTCTTATTCCTGCAAAGGCTGGCACGTGCTCAGGGCAGTAATTCCCACCACAGTGCCAGGGGCTGACATGGACAGCACTGGGAAAAGGCTGCAAATCCCACCTGCAATCACCAGCTCCACGTACCCTGAGTGTTGAAGCCCTCCCAGCTCACCTGAACACAAGTTTAATACTCTGCAGCTAAACTCACACATGGGTGGAAAGTCAGTCTCTCTCAAAACTCCTATAACCAGTTATTCCAGCTATCACTGTAATATTGTCATTCTAATTTTTTGTTTCAGGACAGCTGCTTAAAATATTACTTTTGTTTTCGTTCAAGCTGCCTAATTATAAGCTGTGTACAGGCCACGAACAAGCATGCATAACCAATGAACCTTAGCCAATCCTGGATTCTTTAATCAATTTTAGTCTGGTTTCATCCAAGACGATTACCCACCTCTACAGGAGATTTGCTCAGGTAGGAACAGGATTTATTTGTCCTGTGAAAATTCCTGCCAAGCAAACTTGCTTGAAGAGCTACAAATAAAATATAGATAAAAAACCGCGGTTTCAAATCTTCTAAAAAAATAAAATTTTCAAAAGCACGAGCCAGAGCCTGCTCCTAATGATGTTATACCAATTTATATTGCTTTTGAGAAATCTCACCTCTAAAGCAATGAATGATTTAAAAGTAATGGTTGCAGGCAGATGCTCTTCAGTATATTTGAAAAAAAAAATTAGTGTTATAGAGTCAAAAAAAGAGAAACACAAACACGACTGGTTCAGGGACTATTATGTTTTTGTTCTCCTTATATTTTCAAAGAAAAACAACAACTCTCCAGAAGAATTTTTTACCTTTTTTCCCAAGCTATGTAGCAGGGGGAGGGGATCCAATTGCCTGTTTTTAAATCCCACGGTTCTGAAGTTTCTTGAAGACAAGGCACTGATCCCAACAGTACCAACACTGAGTAAGAACCCACTCCTTTAGAAATTTAAGTGAGATTCAAAACAAAATGGGGGGGGACGTGTGAGAGTCTAAGAATGCCATGCACACACTGGAGTCTGCAACAGAGGAGAGCTTTCAACCACAACTCATACAAGTGCGGGGCTACAAATGACTAGGCTGGTAAATGGGCTGAGAAGAAAATGTGAAGGATGACCAGACCCTACCAGTGAGGGTCCATTCTCTGAGGGCACAGAACATGCCAAGCATGGGATGACTCTGCGAAGAGCCACGAACAGCAAAGCTGCTGCAACCACCCCAGTGACGGCACATGGTGGCCAGAGAAGATGCAAGGCAAGAGAAAAGGCTGCTCTGAGCCTCCCTGAGCAGCCCCTGCAGAGAGAAGGGGCAGGACCCCACATGTGCCCCCCCAGTTCCCTCCCACAGCCCGTGTGAAACCAGAACCGCGTGGGCAGGACGGATGCTGCCTTTCCCTACCACAGGCGCGTACAAGCAGAGCTTTAGCTCTGCTGAGCACAATTAAACCTTAATTATTCACCATACTTCTTTGTAACACCATGCCAAGTACCACCATGTCCAGTCCATCACTGTATTTTCCTTCCAACTCCTCTTGCCTTCCTCCTATAGCTCGTTTTTTTTTAAGGGATGGGAAGGAAAATCACAGATTGCTTTAATTTACCAAAGGCAAATACTGACATCAATGCAGGACCACTAAATTAAAGGATGGTAAATGCAGGGCTTCATTTTCAGCTGTCTGAACACTTGATTACAGCAAATACACCCATGCTCACATTCAGCGGCTGCTACCAGGCTATCAGCTTTGCATATGCAGTGTATGGAAATCTGCCTGCAAACACCTGTGTGTGCAACTGCAGGTAAAAGAGGCTGAAAGTCGGACAGGGTCTCTGCTCTTGAGGGGACTTTGGAGTTTTGACCAACAAACAAACAACGAAAATCTTCTACTTCCATGCAACGAACAGTAACAACACATCAGTAAATCTCAATAACCAGTTATTACCAGCAAAACAAAAATCTTTCAATAGCTGTAGAGCTGGAGTTGCAAGGGGGTGATGCTGCCAGCTCATGTTTTAGGTCTATCACTGAGCACACAATGCAGGGGGTTGCCCTCTTCTATCTCCAAGATCCCGATATTATCAACAAGCATATTTTCTATCTCCTACATGAACTCAAAATAACTTGGCAGAAAACCCAGGAAATTGTGCCACTTTTTCTGTTTGCAGTAATAAAGAAATAAATTCACTTGGTGCCAAGTAGGCAAGTTGGTGGCACTACCCATGTGGAAACATTTCAAGGGCCACCACAATGAGGAGCTGAGCGGAGCTTTCTCCAAGTAAAGCAGTGACACAGCTGAGCTTAGCACTGAGGCAGTGTCCCCCAGGAGGGAAAGGGCTGTGAAAAAGCAAGCCCAGGTAGCCCATGCACCAGCCAGTGCACACCAGAGACCTGCGTTTGGCCCAGAGAGGAACAGAACAGCCACCAGGCAGAAATACAGAAGGAGAAACAAAGAGATTGGGCAGAGAAGCAACAACAATTCTCTCAGTCTTGAGAAGTCTTCCAAAGCACAGCATTCACCTTGAGTTTTAATTAACCTCCCTAACGAATCTAGGCAGACTTTATGAATCATATATGACTTTACATTAAGCAGCACAGTCTGCACATGGTCTGAGGTTCTATGTCCAGGTGCTCTTGTTGGTCGCCCGGGGACCACCACTGCACAGCTACAGCAGGACAGCACCTAGGGGTAACTCAGGGGGAATCCACTGGGTTGTACAGTGTCAGGCAGAGCTCCCAGTACCCTGTTCATGGATCCAGCCCAAGGAACAGGGATCCCTAAACCAGCTGCCACACTATGCAAAGACTCCCCCTGCAGCAGTCTCCCCACTACCTCACTCACCCACTTACTTGTGTTGTTCTCCACTATTCAGTGCTGGGAAATATTTTCTTGTTATTCATAGGTTTTATTGCATAATCCTAAGCTTCTGAGAAATTATTCTCATTTGAGTCTCCATTAGGTGTGTCACTATTTTTAAAATATCTTCCTACTACATATAATTCATTTGGTGTACTGCTGCTTTTCCATTTTTGTCCAATAGCTCTCTCTTCTTTCTAAAACCAGGCCACAGCAGATGAGATCATGAACCATTAAAATCCATTAGTCCTCCAGATACAATCCATCAAATTTCTCAACACCTCAGGTAGAAAGGAGAAAGGTCACAATTTTCTCCTACTCCAGCCATTTCTGTCAGATACTGAAGAGCCAAATACCATCCTTTTAACAACAGTTAAAAGTTAAGTCCTGGTGGTACAGCAAAAGGCAACCTGATGGAAAAGCTCAGTTATTTACGATGCTTGATCACTAATGATGAGCACTGTAAAACTAAAAAAGAAGGATTCTGGAGGGAGATGTGATCAGCATCTCCATGCCTACAGCTCGATGGCAGGAAGATGGGGTTCCACAACCCAGAGGCACAGATGAAAACCAACAGCTCTGCAGAGGGCTTCATTTACAGGCACCTTCCTTCTTCTTCCTTCCCTTCAACACCAAGTGTTGAAAAGATCTTTATTGATCTTTACTACACTGGGGACAGCTGGAACCCTAAAGAGCGGATGGTGGAAGTTTCAGGAAGGCCCACAGTGCTGGCTGTCACTCAGGCTGTCATCCTGGTGTCACATTCCTACTGCGGTGTTGTCGTATCTCTCCTGAAGCCAGTGTGATGGAGGGAAGGAGCCGCACACGAGATCGTACACTCCGAACACATCCCACACATCAAACACATCCCACACATCTCCACCTTTCCAAACAGACAGCAAAGCCCCTCTGGGTGCTGAGCAGATCTTACACCATCAGTTTTACAGACAAGGAAAGCAACTTATGGGGATGGCAGGAGCAGAGGTAGGAAAAAATCTTCAAAACCCAGACCTAGCCCACTGCATGGCAGGCACACTGCTTGGGAAAGTGCAAGGGAAACTCTGCAAAACCCACAAAAGCAACAGGTGCCTGGACTGCACAGAAGTCCAGACATCAAGAAGAGTCAATTGCTCCAAAGCACCAGAACTCTCAGTCTCTCCAGTGACTTTAAAGCCCTGAGCTAAGTGCACTGAGGGGCACACAACACCACCCCTGTCAGCACCACAATGAATTAATTTATGTGCAGGATCAAGTTATCAGAAGTATTTCTGGCAAAACCTAAGATTTCAAATGACATGTCTCAGGGGCATGCCAGCCTTTGGAATACAGTTCCCAGTACAGCTCACATTCCTATTTAAAGTGTTAATCCCATTACTCATACTTAGTGAGGATACAAAAATGAGAGAATAAATCCAGCAACTTTCAATCCCAGCATGGGCTGTAACACCACAGGGAAGCCTCAGCACCTCTGCTCTGGTAATTCTTCCCAGATCTGGAATTAATCACAGTGACTTCCTTCTTCCTCCTCTCACTTCCTCACCTGGCAGTTTCTTAGCACTGAAACTATTAAGGACTAACATTTATACACAGCCAGTACTAATCCACCACATCCCCTCTCCATGTTGCAAGATGATCTACCCAATGATTTGAGACAGGAGGATGAGAAGCTAACTATCAAATACGAGTGGCATCTCATAGGAGAGAACCTGCTTGGGACACAGGGAGAGATGAAAAGAAAGGTTTGAAAGCACTTTACCCCACATACTCCCTCTCCCATTCCCTGCCAATCACTTACGGGATTGCTCCATATCCCTGGTACACACATGCCAGAACATCATGTAAAAGCAATAGCAGTTTCTGGCTGCATAGCCAATTAGATGTTTCCAAAGGTACAAAAAACCCCCAACAAACCAAAAAAGGAGTGCCAAGGCATGCACTCCCCCAGCATTCCTGAAGGTATGATGCTTGCTTCTGGTGTCCAGATGTTCCTGCTCACGTCTCTGCTCCAATCCCACGAGGTCCAGCGCTGGGAGACACAATCAAGTCTTCAGGCAGCAAAAAGAATGTAGGTTGCAGCTGACAACACCCAGAAAGGACACGCCATTGCCAACATTTGCTTTGCCAAGTTAGATCACATCCTATTTGTAGAGTGGGTTTTGCTTATGGGCTTGGTTTTCTGTTTGGGGTTTTTTTTTTGGTGGGGATGAAGGAAGAGTACAATCAAAATATTTCTGTGAAACAGCGGTTAGAAAAAAGGGTGCAGAGGTGAGGTTTCTCGTGGGGAAGGACAGTGTGTTGGATACCAGTACCAAAATAATTAGGAAAAAAAAAGTCCTGAAATCCTGAGGCCAAGCATTACAATAAGAGACAGACTGTCCAAGACCAAGCAATTTTTAGTCCCATCAAGTCTGTGATTACAGTTTTCCTCATCTACCTCATGAGAGAGATGATCTCATCATCCACTTGTGACCATAAAGTCACAGCTGTGACTCCAGCAATTAGGCTGAGCCAGGAAGGAGCTGAACAGCATCGGCCTCCAGCCTTCCCAAGCCACCGGATGGTGACGAGGTGCCGTGTCACTGGGATGTGCCGTTCAGCTGACCCAGCCACCTGCCTCCCTCTGAGGGACAGGAGGCTCTCCTGGGCTTTCTGTACAACTGCAAGCTGACAGGCAGCTTGCCGGCACCGGCCAGCAGCATGTTGTCACACATTTCCCCTTTTCAGTATTTCTTTTTCCCTTTCCAAAGTGTGGTTTTAAGATGAGGAACCAATGTGACCATTGGTTTAAATCCAAGATTTACACTGGATTTAAGAAAACCAGAGGGTGGAGACACCCAGAAAGGGTATGTAGAGGAAAAGGTCAGCACACGGTTGGAGTGGTTTTTGCTCAGAGGTTGATCGAGAACATAGCTTGGTGCTGACCACATTTCCCATTCAAAACTCAGCATCACCCACAAAGCTGCAGATAAACCTACTTCTCTTCAAACAAAGCTTTGCTGAGGATTGCCACAAGCCCCAGCACACGGCAATCCCGGGTAAGCCAGGAGCAGGACAGGCTCACTTACAAAGCCAGTCAGATTTAGGACAACTGTTGTCATGTTCCTTCCTTGACAAATGCTTAGTTTCTTTGTGAATGGAAGGCCTGGCATTTTACCCATGCCAGAGTGCTGCATGTGTTTTATATACAAACACACATGCTTTTAACTCCAGCACACTAATGTGTTTAAAGTATAAATTCCCTCCTGGAGAAAAGCACATCTCCACCTGGGTGGCACTGCTAATGTGGACCTTATGCTCCTCTTCCTGCTGACAAACAGCCCGTGCTAACTAAGGGGGAACACATTCCCTTAATTCCCAAAGCAAGATTTTATTCACTCCAGGAAAAGTCACATCAATTTTAGTCTTATACCTTAACTCTCACCAGCTGAGGACAGAATTCCCTTGGACAGCATTTTTCTCCCCTGAAAATAAAATCAAATCACTTGCCTCCTTTCAGATTTACCAAGCCTCGTAATATAAAAGCCAAGAAGCCAGTCAGTTCCTGTCCTCTCCGCAACCACCTTGAGGGGAAGCAAACGAAAGAGATCCAGTCCCTCTAATGACTGACTCACATCCAGTGAAGGGAAACATTACACAGTTCCCTAAGAAAGATAATAAAACACCTAACACTGTTCAACTCCTAATATACATTATATTGAAAGAGCCGGAGATAAGATTACAGTAGCAAGGAGTTTGTTGGAACCATAAAATAAATCATAAAATGGTTTTGTTTGGAAGGGACCTTAAAGATCATACAGTTCCAACCCCTTTGCCATGGGCAGGGACACCTCCCACTAGACCAGGTAGCTCAGAGCCCCATCCAGCCTGGCTTTGAACAGCTGATCCTGAACTGGAACTGCTGACTAGATCCTGGCTGCACCACGAATTGCGACTTTTCACAATTCTGAAAGACTCCTCTTGCAGCCCAGCAGAGTTTGAAAGGCTTCTGGAGCATTACCACACAGAGCAACATGAAACAGGGGGGTGGTTTCGGATGCTGAGATAGAAAGTCTGAACAAGTACTGACCCACTGGAAAATTCACAGCAAGAGATGGAAAGATCTGGTACTCTTCAAACACCTACATGTTCTGGCTGTGGCTTTGAAGCAAGCCACAACACTGTCTATTGTAAAGAGCACTGTTCCTGTGGAAACACTTGCTTAATATTGTCAGAGATGGAGTAAGAAGAAATGCTACAGGTGTACAGAACTTTTCAACTACCTATTTACTGGCTAAAATACATATATTCGAAAGAAAAAATATTCCTTTTTATTGTTGACAGTGAAAAACAGTATCAGGCACTGAAACAGCATATTTTTGTGCAGCTGAAGTAATTTAAAAAAACCCCAAAACAACAAGCCCAAATTTCATCAAATCATAGAATGGTTTGGGTTGGAAGGGACCCTAAAGTTCATCTCATTCCTAACCCCCTGCCACACACAGGGATACTTTACCTAGACCAGGTTGCTCCAAGCCCCATCCAACCTGGCCTTGAACACTTCCAGAGATGAGAGATCTGCAATTTTTTCTGCAAATGAAATTTCTTATGACCAGGACTATTAACATGAAGAGACAGTTTAGTCAACCTAGAAATGAACCACAAAACTTATACTGAGAAAACGTTGATGAGCTTTTTGGAGGTCACAAAGATGTTTTCAGAGCAATCTTTCAGAAGCCAAGCACGGGGACACCAAGGGCTGTTTAAAGCCAGCAAGCTCAGTTACTCTTTTCTCACGTAATGTTCATGTTCAAAACAGGAACAGGCGCTTCAAAAATGTTACTAAAATAAGAAGTGTATTGCTTAAAAACAATCAGTACTGCATATGCATTGCTGAGGCACATCTCTTTGCACTAAGCTTATTTATATATAGAAATAACACCAGTGACCTCGTATTAATCAGACACAGCTTTCTCCATGACAAAGGAAAATTACAAACTTGCAAGGGCACACCAGAAACCTTCTGAGATCACATCCAAGTAAGCCAAAACATGTGACAAGTTGAACGATCTTTGCTCCTCTTCGAAGAAATCCACTCAGATCCTGCAATATTATTCTTGACAAAATCAGAACCATGCAATTTTAAAATGAACCAAGTGATGATTTTAGATATGGCTTCAATTCTCAGTTCTAAGGTTCTTCTCAAAAATTCTGAAGCTTTTAATTCTAAGAATTTTAACCAAGATAGTGCTAACCAGAAAGAACACAACCAGCCAAAAGGGTTTCTCCTTGAGAGACCCGAAACGAGCGTGTGTCGTGTCCTGCCTGTGCCACAGCATGCAGGCGTTCCCAGGCAGCTCTACACCACAGCACGAACATCCTGCTCTCCTGCAGATGTGCAGCCACACGCAGCAGCTCTCACCCGAGACAGAGAGGAGAGCAGCCACGGCTCCCAACACCCCTTCAGCAGAGCACAGGTAACCTCAGAGCGGGGCTTGGTACGTGTCCACCAGTGGCCATTGGAAACTGCTGGGAAAGCACAGGGTTGATGATGGTTTAAGCTGAAAAGGGTAGATTTAGATTAGATATCAGGAAGAAATTCCTCCCTGTGCGGGGATGAGGCCCTGGCACAGGGTCCCCAGAGAAGCTGTGGCTGCCCCATCCCTGGAAGGGTTCCAGGCCAGGTTGGACGGGGATTGGAGCAATCTGGTCTGGTGGAACGTGTCACTGCTCATGGCAGGCGTGGAACTCTGATAAGCTTTAAGGTCGCTCCCAAACCAAACCGTTCTGTGATTCTATGAACTGACAAATCATTAATCAAAATACAAAGGAAAACCATCCTGGCATCAAGCTTTGACCAAAAGCAGATTAAGGGCCCCAGCTGCCCCAAAATTCCACCCCCGCCTCTTCTTCCGGCCGCCACCACTCCTCTGCAAAGGCAGCACAATGGACGGTTGCTTTCACATGACTCCAAAACCACAGCTAACAGCCCCCCACACTGACTCGTCTGGCCTTTGACTGATGGTTTCTTTAGCAAGCTGAGCTGTGAAATGGGGTAGGCGAGAAGCAGAGATGCAAAGCAGGAAGCTCTCCACCTCTCCCGCTGCACAGCGACTGCCCATGGGGCAGAGGAGGGCAAAAACCTGCTGGGTGCCCTCCTAGATCTGCCCTGTGCAAACTGCCAGAGCCCACAAGTCACAGGCCTGCTGGAAAAGTGCTCCATCACGTTTAAACACGAAACTTATTCCTAGTCTGGATGACTTTGCAAGTATTGTATTAGCCCAGATGGAAAGGCCCATACTAGCACATGAACCTATTTTGTCTACAAGGGGCTGAAAAACATTCTGTGAGGATGTGCAGCATAGCCTGAATTTTTGATGCTTTATTCCTGAGCCTCCAGAACCCAGGAGTCTGCTCTTCGTTTCAGCACTGTCACTCCCAGAGGATGACAAACCCTAAGGATGTGGATACAGGGAGTCTTGGGCTGCAGAGCCAGCTCCTTTACAGTAAATATGGGAGGGTTCCACTGTTCTTCAGGTAGAGCTGGAGATCTCGGCCTCAACCTGTGGGAATGCGACAAAGAAACTTTCATCTATTCCTGTACCATTTATTTTGCCTACATCACACCCTCTTTGTCCCTCAAAGGGAAAGACTAAAGCCCCACTGTCCGGGCTCAGTAGCACAGCTCTAGACCTTGCTCCTTTCTTGGACATGAACAAAACTAATCTGAAGATTTAGGTTTTGATAAACCATTCAGCAAGAGGAAAGTGGAACATGTTCCTTTCTAAAATCAAGGAAACAGGAGAAACATGATCTTTGTTGGCAAGACAAGCTAGATATTACTCGAGCTAATTATCTGAAAGCAGGGTCAAAATGAGTTACTCTCGATAGGTACTGACAGGATTATTGTAACAGGGGCTAATTTTTGAGAGGAAGATGGCTTATCCTAGCACTGCTGGGTTTCCATCCAGTTCTGCTCCACTCTAAGGTGAGAACTGCTTAGTCGCTTGTAGAGTAGCCACAAAATGATCACAGTTACATCCCATTACGTTCAAGAAGACTAAATAAATCAGCATTTCTTCTTAGCTGCCACATCACAAGTCCCTTGCAGAAACAAGGGACAGAAATTTTTGAAAAAGGAAACTGATTGCAGGGTCATTTTCAACAATCTCCAGTAAATCACTCTCTCTCACAAGCCAGTATTGTACTTGGGAAGTACCCAAAGCTGGATTTTTTACTGCTACTGAGTAAACAGATAGTGAAGTGGTAAGTGTGGGGCTCCGTGTAGAAAGCCGGTTACCAGCAGCAGTACTCCCAGCAAGCCCTATTAGGAGATGGATGCTCACCCTACGCATTCAACGCCACCGCACCTTTTGTGTTGAGTGTGTTCCAGTGAGCAGCTTTGACAAGAAATCCCACCGTGGTTTTGGACCACCCGGGAACACTTTAACATGGTTATATTTTCTTCCAGGCTCAGGAGCAAACTGCCTTAGAGAATAAATTTTCGTTGAATATATTAATGTGAGACGCCTCAGCCTGTGAATGACCTAGATAATAAACTCACTGACGGAAGCCAATTCCTTCCTTTCTCAGAGCACCACGGGCACTCGCTGTGCCCAATAAATAATGTACAACCCAGCCATCATTATCAACTCTTGTTGCATGCAAGACGGGGGAAGGAAACGTGTCCAGTTCTTCTCCCAATTAGCCAGTGCAAAGCTGGCGGTGTAACTCCATCGAAGCCATGGGGAATCCACTGACGTAAACCTCACAAGCAACAGCAGAGGCAAGCACCAGGCTCCTGTTCTGCTGGAATCTCACAGAAGACACAGGGAAACTTTTTAAAAACAAGTGGGAAAGGAAGAAGGCAACTTTCACATTGATGTTATTAAAAATTGATGCCAGAAAGAAGTGAGGTATGGAGAGTTCCATGTGTGTGCCAGTTTACATGTGAGGGAAGGATAACATTTAAAGCATGTAAAATCTAAAAGAATTAAAGGATACGAGACAAGAAAACATGCAGTAAATCAATCCCAAATTTCACTACTTGGAACTCTATTTTTCCTCTGCTCTTCAGTCCTGGGGAAAAGGCCTACAAGCTATACGTCCTTGTTTACCAAGAAAATAAATGCAGGACAAAGTAGGAATTCAAACAGGATAAGCTAGTCTTTCATTAGTCATTCCTGATTTAGACAGCCTTTGTTATTCTGAAGGAGCAAAACCCAGAACTGAACACATTTAGCATGGGATGAGCACACTGACCAGCCGAGGTGGAGAGAATCCCTCTAGGAACTAACTCATACACTGACAGGCCAGCTCCAATGCTATGAGAGACAGCACTGATTTGCAACTATTTTGTCAGATAAAAGCACTTTGGAGCACAGACATCCCATGCTGACTTCTACTGTCACAGTTAAACTGTCATCCTCTTTCCTGTCCTGACTGTGGAGCCAGCCAACTCCAGAGAACTGCCACAACCCTCAGTGATCCCTGTGACAGTGCACTTCTCTGACTCACACCCACAGCACTCAGCACCACTACAACTGGCCCTGCTTGAACCCACTACAGCATCTATGGAACTGTGAATGATGGCAAAGCTTTTTCTATCCAAAAATGATAAAAGGATTCCCAAACTAAGACCCCTCTGCTATCATAGGAGGTTTAAGATACTAAATGAGGCAAATGGACATGTACACGAAGACTTTCATTTACAAGGGATGTCTTGTTTACATGACAGAGTAAAATTAAATTTACTCATGAGAAAAAATGCAGAAGACCATACTATGCTAAAATGCAGATTAACAACAAGAAATTGGAAAAAGAAAAAGAAAGAAGCAAAGGCAAAACAGAAACCACAGAGCAGGCTAGAGAGCGAGAGACGGCTAGAACCCAGAGGTGCTGTGGAGAGGTGTGAGCTGCTTTTTTACCCCAGATGAAACCAGCTGGCAAGTCAAAATCCTGTCTCTGATAATGGCTGACAGAATATATGAGAGAAAGACAGGAAAAACACCTCAGTGTCAGATATGGAGCTACCACCTCAAACCTCTCCTCAGACCCTGGATGCCCAACACCAGACAATCTGTCACTGTGATTCTTACTATTAGATGTGAAGTGCTGGGACAGCAGAGACATGCAGCCCGTTTCTCACATCCTGTCCCTCAGTCCCCTCATTCTGAGAGATTACTGGGCTCTACTGATCTGTTAAGTGATTTCACACTGCAAATGATTTTACCAATCTTTTTAAACATACAGCAGACATGCAATACTCATACAGCAAATCACACATTTAGAAATGTGTCTTGCTCGGATGTATTTTCCTCCTGTCCTCCTTTTGATAGAAGTATCTGTATTGCCGTAAAAAGCAAAAAGAAATAAGAAAGAAATTCCACTAAGTCCTAAATAGTAGGAATAGAACAGTAGCCTGTTCCACAGAAAGGAGATCTCTCCTGGAAGGAGTCTGGAGAGCTGCCACTGTATCACTGATACAAATACAACCAACTCATGAAACTCAATACTTACGAAACTGGGCAGGTGAACACCAAGAAAAAGTCCTTATGTAATGTCATCTAACAGATTCGCACCTCCCTCCCCCCTTCCTCCCCTGCCAACACTTTTCTGTACTGGCAAAGCTCCTGGGTAAGCACAGTCACAGCAGCTGGGTTTTAGTGCAGTGTGGGCTGTGCTGACCCAAAGGGCAGGCCCACACCATATGATGGAGCACAGAAATTCCCATCCAGAGCCACGGAGGTGCAGCAGACAAGAGAAAATCTTATCCCAGACCTGACGTCCCTAAGAACCTGTGGCTTTGCAGCCCAGGACTGCCATCTTCCCCAGGCTGGGCTTCATTGCTTTGCAATGTAGCACTCAGAGGAGACAGCCCGGGATGTGACATCCATCTGTCAGGCAGGACACAGGCATGCCCTGCCTCTGTCTTGAGGGCTGCATCTCTCCATCAGGACACAGATCACCGGTGGGCTAGAGAGCACACGGCTTTCTGGAGATGCAGTGGGTCTCACAAAGAAATCAAGAGCAAAAAAAAAAAAAAAACCCTGGCAGCTGCCAGGACAACTTTTCTGCCTGCAACCTGCCCCACACTGGAGGAGCCCCAGGACAGAGTGGCGCAGGCAGCAGGGCCATCAGCCGGTCAGACTGCTCTGGCAGCCTGTGGGATAGATCTGGACATCGATTAGATGCCTCCGGTCTAGCACAACAAGGGCACAAAAGGTCTTGCAGGGGCAGTGAAAAAGCAATTTTTTCCATCACCTTGGGCCCAGGACGGACACTGAATATCAAGAGCTCGGGAGTTGCTGAGGGATGCTTGTTCCCACACGGCATCGCGCTAATGCGACAAAAGCTGGCTGACATCTGCTCATGGTGCTGGCTTCTAAATTAAAGCAGGATGGTTTCCTCAGCAATTGACCTCCCTAAGTGATGACAACATCTCATGATATCACAACGTTAAAAAATATCATTGGCACTGCAGTTGTTGGTCTGGCTTACCCTAAGTGGCTTAACAGTGTTAACTGGACGCTTCAGGATGCGCCTTGTTTTAGAAACACAGTTCTTATCTTTGATATCATTACTATAAAGCAGGTCTTTCCCTCACAACCAGCCGGGCATCTTGTACCAGCACAAGGGCATGGCTTGGGAGAAGAACAGCCATGTGGTGATCTCCACCAGGACACGGCGCCAGGTTAGTTACCCAGGACTCCAGCCTGGGTCACTGCAAGGCCTCACAAATAGCACAGGGGTGGAGCAGGCAATCAGAGCAAAGATTGCTCATTGTCTCCAGAAGAAATTAAATTTGCAGCATGGTCTGACATGTCTTAACTGCATGCCTAAATAGGATGAAATTTTGGAAGCAAGAAGGTGTGATGGCTGATCCAGAATCCTTATAAAAGCTGCCAGTTACCATTTCACATGGTAACTCTTCTGCTCATCTTTTTCTCTCTGGTTACACAAAAGGTCCCCAGTTTCCTGGTTGTATTAGCAAAGCACAATAGCTAAAGCCTAAAACATCAAAGGAGCTTTGATAGTTTGTGAAGAAAGGATGGGACTCTTATTCACTTCAATAAGGGATATGTTTTTCATATTGAATTACCCTGTAAATCAGTGGACTTTCTAATGGCATTTCAATAGCTGAAATGGCCCCCTTGACAATCCATTCTGCAGAGTTTATTGCCTATAAGCTCAAAATGGCCAGAAACCAAGTCATTACTCAGAAAATACTCCAAACAGAAAGCCTCTGACAGCCTGGGTGAAACACGCTTTACTGAAAGACCCGTAGAAAAAGCTAAATAAAAACCACCAAAAGGGTGAGGCGAGGCCTGCAGGGCGCAGGGCTGGGGACAGAGCTTCCTGGGGTGCTGGGCTCACTTGTGCTGCGGTCACCCTGCTGTCCCCTTCTCCTCCTCACAGCCTCTCTGCAAAGAGCAACCACAAGGCTGCGGGTGCAGGTCTGCAAACACCCTCTCATGCACTTCAAACATGACCAATGCTCCCAAAGGCAACGTGGGCATCACCCCTTGGCTGCCTCTTCTCCCTCCAACCACGGCTTTCAACTGATTCAGCAGCAACACCATCAGACAACACAGCAGGAATGTAAAGGTATCCTTGGCATCAAAGCCAGCCCCCCACTCTGGCCAACCAGATCAACAAGGGCTTGATAGAATCTCAGAATGGTTTGGGTTAGAAGGGACCTTAAAGACCACCCCATTCCACACCCTCCGCCATGAACAGGGACACCTTCTGCCAGACCAGGTTGCTCCAAGCCCAATCCAGCCTGGTCTTGAACACTGCCCAGGATGGGGCATCCACAGCTTCTCTGGGCAACCGGTGCCACCTCACCATAAAAAACTTCTTCCTTATATCCAATCTAAATCTCTCTCAGTTTAAAGCCATTATCCTTTTGCTATCTCTGTGTCTGTGTCAAAAATTCTTCACCTCTAGTTTAGCCACTTTAGGTACTGGAAGGTGCTATAAGGCCTCCCTTTGGCCTTCTCTTATCCAAGCTGAAAAACCCCTCACAGCCTGTCGCCAATAGCAGAGGTGCTCCAGCCCTTCGAGCATCTCCGTGGCCTCCTATGGACTCTCTGCAAAAAGTCCATGTTCTTCTTTTATTGGGTGCCCCAGGGATGGATGCAGTACTCCAGTACATCATTCCAGTCACCTCGAGGTGACTGCCACTGGACTTGGTGGCGAGGTCACTGCAGCACCTGATTGCCTGGACTCTGTCCTGCACTCCCAGAATTCTGGGTCTGCCCCAGGCGCAGAACTACCCCCCCACACCCCCCGCCTCAGCCACAGCCTCAGATGAATGCAGTGACAATGTCTTTGAAGAGGACGGGAACACTGTCACTTCACTGCCCACGTGGCTGCCCCATTACAACTCCAAACCCACATCTTGCTGCACTCAGTTCGAAGCCAGGACATGAACTCCAGTCCCACACGCTCCTACCGACCCCAGCCACTGGAAATTGGCTCTTCTCATGCTTTGGTCAAATCTTCCCAGCCAAACACACTCTCAAGCAAAATGTCCGTGTTCTCCAAGGATTCTCACAGCTGCCACACAGGCCATTTATTGGGGAAGAGCAAGAAACAGGACTCCAAATAGCTCCACTTCTGATGCTGAAACAGGGCAGTACCTGTGCAGCTCTTCGTGACAGCTGTCTCATCTGCCTCAATCAGAATAACTGTTTTTAGCATCACACCCCCACAGACTATCAAATACCTGACAAATAGCAACAACTTTTCCCTTAGTTATTACAGCCTTTGTTTTAGGCTGCAGGGCACTGTCAGGTAGCCATGGTGCATGGGACTGTTGGCATTTTGAAGGGTCTGTTCATAGGGCCAAAGGACAACTGCATGCTAAAGGAAAGAAAGAAAAGCTGAAATTCCAGTAGCTTTCAAACCCATCTCACTTTCTGCAGTGGGTGTTTCTCTCCACAAGTCCTATTCAACATAATAACTGCATATCAGTAATAACAATCACAGAAACAATTTAAAGCTTCCAAAAAGTTAGGGAAGGAGCTCATTTTTCTCAAGCCTAATTAATATGCAGTGTGACCTTCACGCAGATCAGATCAGAGATCTGCACTATCATCACTGTCATGTGCATGGAAACAGAAGTCAAACGGACAGATTATTATTGCTCTTTGCCCCAGCCTGCTCCTGCCCTGTGGAAGGAGACACCACTTGTTCCAGCTCTACAAGCTGCAATCCATCTCTACAGTTGGGCAGACACAAAATACTGCACCACAAAATCCTCTGTCAAGAGCTATAAAATATTTTGGCTTCCTGAAGCCACTTTTGCCCACCTGAAGAGCTCTGCAGCCAAGCAGGAGTGAAAAGAAGCAGGAACCATATCATACTTGACTTGCAGCATCCTGGCTCTCTGCCATGGTCATGATGCTCTGGGGAGAAACTGACCTACCTTTTAACTCTTCAAGTTAACGTTCAACAAATACAATTGTATATAAACATGGGTAAAACACAATTACTTCTGCCTTAAGAAAGAAAAAAATCATAGGGAAGGATACAGGCAAAAAAGTTGAAGCGAAGGAATGCACAAGAATTATTTGTCTTAATCTCTTCCTGCACACAAGCAAATGGTAACAAACTCATCAGGAAGTTGCAACTGGCTCATTAATCTTATAGCCCATCTGTTATGTGACTTCCTTCAGTGTACTCTGATGATTTGCTACTTCAGGATCAAGGTTTAAATTTCTACTCCTTGTTAAAGTCTTAGAAATTATGGCATCTCCACCTAGGGACTAACAATTTTTACAACTGTGATTAAATAATTCCCTTGTAACAATGCCATTCAGTATCTGTAACGAGTGCTTCCCCAAGGTTAAAAATTACTTCAGCTACTACATAAAACTCATAAGAATAATCCTATCTATTGTTAACATCTCCCATTTCAGCTACACTGAGTACTCCATTTGTTGCACTGATATATGACAGCTCTCTATATGGCACTCAGAGACAGGGAAAGAGGAGATCATACCTTTAAAAGGCACATATGCCAAGTAAAAACATCCTAGCACAGGCTAGTGCAAAATTAAATGCTTTTAAGAGGCAAGTTTCAGCCCTGATGTAAATCACAGCAAACAGCTTCAGAGAGCAGCCAGCTCAGTTCCCTCCTGCCCTGCACCTGGTCATGCACACCTGGGTAAAATGCTACAATTCAGGTTTGCACCATCTCACACCCACACAGGCAAATGCCTACCAAAGACAGAACATGGCACCGGGGAGATCCCTCTCAGCTTTGACTGCATTAAAGCACGCTGAAGGCAGGATGGCATTTAATTGACAATGTTAATAAAAACTACTGTGCTGAAACCTGACAAGTAAATATAAGAAAGGGGAAACAGCGAGAACGATCTTGAAGTTAATAAGCTCCTACAAATTTGATCTGTGGAAAATTAGTCAAATGCGTTTAACAGCTAATACGCAAATTAGAAAATATCCAGACCATGCTAATGTGTTTACTAGAAAGACTTCAGAAAACAACCAAAATGGTTAGGAGGAAAAGGGTCAGTTTTGAAGTCTCTGAAGCATGAATTTTAAAGCAAACCATGAACAGAGAACTCTGTTGCAGCACCCAGTGGGATGACTCAGGTGTATAAGCATTACTGATGAGACAGCTCATGTCCATACACTTACTCATCTGCATAAGTGTTCAGGGTCATAATTGCAGTGATGTACCTGCAAGTCATCTGGGAAGCACCAACTGCTCCTCCTTGCCTCTCACTGAAACTTCCTACAGTTCTCACAAGACATGCTGACCAATCTTACAACTAATCACTTCTTTTTTTTTTTCTCCAGCAGGAGAAAATCCATGTTTATAAACAGAGTAGCGTGAGCCTGAGAGCTGACGCCAAGACTGTCACAGGTAATTCCCGACAGCTCCCTCTCAGGAGGAAAGCTCAGGGAGCAGAGGCAGCCAAATGCCCTGCCCTGTTTGCCTGTTATCAATCATTTGGAGTCTACCAAAATACTGTTTTCCCTGTCTCTGTAAAGCGAACACGAAAGTTCTATTTCAAATCAAAATGAAAAATTGTGCACAGCCAAGTAAGCATAAGCCAGGTTAAACTTGGGAGGATTCACCAATTTTCCTCTCACTCGATTCATTCCTTACTTGCCTATCTGCGCTCTTATTTTGGGGATGGAAAAAGAACAGAAAAGAAGGATTTCAGAGTGGAGGTGTTACAAATCATCTACATTTCCTTGTTGTGTTTTGCATTGTGCCAGCAGCTCACAGACCTTGGGTTAGTACAAACCAGCATTTCCTATCCTTCTGA
>VYZQ01041987.1:23395-93884 GCA_013400655.1 Mystacornis crossleyi | reverse complement strand
ATTGTCTTAAAGTCAATTGAAAATGTAAATTAAGAAGTAGATGAAAGGAGGCTAATTCAAAAGACCAAGGAAGGCAAAATAAAATAAAACGCAACAGAGGTAGGAGAAGAAAATCAGAAATGACAGCAGGGGTGGAAAAAGAGAAAACCTAAGAGAAGGACAGTGCATAAAACAGGCAAAGACAGACAAAGGAAAACTAATAGCAGTCACCAGGTGCTTATATATGCCTTTTCACTAGAAACTAAGTGGAACAGCCAACCTCAAAGATGAATTACAGGATGCAAAAAATGCAACAGTTCCAAGAAGAATATTCATTCATCACTCTTTCACGTAACTAGTATTTTCTACTCCTGCTTTTCAGGCTAACTGCACAGGTCTGTATTATCCATAGTGTTACACAACCTACAGAAGAAAATATTAATGTGCGGAAGAAAATATTAATGTTGTTAGTACCTATCTGGTATTTTGTGTTCTGGATGAATGCCACCAAAATATGTAGATGCCTCATGAATACAAGTACATGACTGATCATTTAATAATGAATTGCTTTAGTTTTGCTAGCTCAAGTCACACTTTGAGTGTGGGTTTATAGTGCAATGTTTTTCTCCATTTTTTTTAAAGGGTATTTTGTGAGGTTGACAACACATTGCTGGATTTTTCATCTGTGGAGTCATGAAGTAACAGGAGATGGTCATAAACTGCCATTAGTCCTAAGATGAATCACAATAACCTCACTGCAAGTCTTCAGGAAGTTTAGTCATTCATTTAGTGTACATCTGGGCATCTCTGGTTTGAGTCTGTCAAGTGATGATGTCAGTGACTTAATATTACTGCAGTTTGCTGTCACCTTTGAAAATAACTGTAATTAATATTTCTGATGAAACAAAAATAAGAAGACTCAAAAGACATTTTTGCTGCTTTTTTCTTTTTTTTTTTCCCCTTTATAGATAGCTGATAGTTGTCCTTTAGCTTTAACTTTTTCTTTAAAGTCCAAAACATCATCTGTTAGTGATGATCCGTCCCTTGCTGATTCCTGCCTTTGGCTGATCCCTTGAACCTTGCAAAAATATTTTATTTGCTAATGAGATTATCATTTTGAGGGACAGATGTGAGCAAGACGTGATCCCACCACCACATTTCATATGGCTCAGCAACCCAGTAGGGACATTACAAATTTAAAAGGGTTTAATTCTAACCCTGTTGCCTGGGAAGTGAAGACCTTCAGTTTCACAGAACTCAGTGGGGTTTAGTGCATTTCATTTTAGAGATCTGCTAGACCTGATTCTGTTTAATTTTTTTTCCCTGTCAGTGGGTCAAATCAGAGGGTTTTTGAGATATTTTTGACTCTGACAGATCGTTTTATAGACTGTACCCCAAGGGCTCGTTGTGGATTCCCAAAAGAGCCTCAGCTGCAGGAGTGGTAAGGGATAGAAGATAAAGCATGCACACTGCCAGTTTGCATTGTTTGAAAACATCGATGTGTCCGTAAACACTCTGGACATTTTGAACAAAATATCAAAGACAGCCAGAGGGAGTAAAGCAAAGAAGGGAAACCATGCCAGCACATTCCCTGAGGCACTGATAAGAGCTGGGAAGCTCCTCAGTGTTGAACTGTAGTGCTTGCCTGCAGCTTTGGGTGTCTTGGCTGCCCTAGAGCCATCAGCTTAGCAGAATAAACAGGTGTAGAGCTGCCCTCATCTCTACTCCTCCAACTATGTCAGTCTGCAAATGCGTTTACTCAAGTGAGTCATGGGCTAGATTTCAGCTGGTTTACTTCTGTGAGTAGTCTCCCATGCAAGCATATTTGCTGGAGTGACAGATATCACAACTAAAACATTTGAAAAGATACTTCAGGAAAAATCCAGTAGGTGGCATAAATAAGCCGTGCAATTTTAATTTATTTTTTTACTTTCATTTGTACATGTGTGCAGTTCTCTTTCATTCATTCCTTGTTTTAATCCTCGTTTAACTTACAGAGAAGCTGAAGTTTTGTCACTTGGCTCTTAAAACACAATCCCCCAGGCAAAGTTCTGTATTCCAAGCAGAGGATTTTCTCAATGCCTTCTGGCAGCATATAGGTTTTTGGGTTGTCTTTTCCCCCCACCTCTATATTTATGTTTCTAACAGTTTCTGTTTTCAGGTCATACTACCTGCAGGTCTCGAACTGCCTGCACCACAACAAAAGGAAAGGGTTTCTTACTGGGCATATATCTGAAGCTAAACCTTACTTTGAAATGCTCAGTATTTACTAGATTTTACAGTCACCCTTACAGCTGCTCTCTCAGACACTTCTCTGTGATGATATGTAGAGTATTGGCACCAGGAGCATTACTCCAGGTCCGTGAAATCTGATAAACCACTGATGGCTTTTGCTGAAAGTCATTTCAGTCAAGCTGAATCTTTCATTCAAACTTAGGATTTTAAATGCTTCAGTCGTCCTTGCACCAAAAATATTTCTGTGGCATGGGCGTTTAGGGATAAGGAGTTTCAGTGTGCTGCTTGGTTCTCTTCTCCTCAAACTCCTTTTTCCTTTTTTTTTTTTTCCCCCCCTCTCGTGCCCGGGGCGCCACTGTCACTGAGTGCACAGCTGAAGCAATGTATAGTGCTGCCACCATTTGCCTATTTGCTGCCTTTCCTCAGTGAGACGAGGGAGACTCCTTGGGGTGGTCCAGAGCTTGCCAACAGTGAGCTCGGGGCTTTCTGCATCAGCCCCAAAAGCAGCTCTGCTTACAAAGGTCACTGGTTGTTAGCCAGGCGGGACAAATTGTGTACACTCTTCAGCACCCTCAGTTCATGTTCTTTTCTCTTGGTACAAATCCATACCCACCGGGAAGATAAAGTGTCAGGGGACCCTTCTCCAAAGGGTGCAAGAAGGAATGTTGGCAGGGGGCAGGGAACAGCATCGTGCGTATCCCAAGTTGGAGAACAGGCCTGCCATAGCAGGTGACATGCCTTAATAGCTGCTGAAGCAGCAGCGTGCTTATTCACACTCTGCTTATTGGTATTCTCCCAGTAAGCATGGGGAAAGAACCTTCACATCAGTAACTTCACATGAGCCACAACTGAGAAAAGCGATGGGTGCCTAAGCAGACATGTTTGTTTGCAAGATACGCACTAATCAGAATCTAGAGTTTAATAGTCCAAATGTCAGGGTTATGGTAAAAATTATTTATGTGAAAATAAAGAAAAGCCTGCCTCTTAGAACAAATGGCTCTTCCCCTTCATGGCTGTGAGCCCAGTCAGTGAGATTGGCCCACACTGCTCAGTAAAAACAGAATTAACTGGAAAACAAAATTCACTTTGTTATATTATGCCAAATATAATACAAAACCAAAGCTGTTTTAAAGTTCAATGAAGCAAATAGAATGGAGATACTTAAAAAATGCATATGTTTATCATGTTTCCACTGTGACTAGTTTTACTAATAACATGCATAAAGAAGGGGAAAAAATTACCATTTTTTACACTAATATCTACATTCTTCGTTTTCTCATTTGTTCATGCAAATTGGAATAATTTAATTTCAGATGTAAAGGCCGAAGAAAACACCCTGTCAGCCACTTGGAAACTTCAATCATCATTAATAATTGACTTGAATAGCTATTAGAAAGCATTATTAGATCCAACATATAAAACAGAAGTTAAAAAGCAAGTGTGGCGAAAACCACTGAACTGCTTCTTCTCAGTATTCATTGTTCATTTTAGGCACACCTGAAAATTAATTGGATCCACTGACTTAGAACATTGAAGATTCTCGCATGACTCATTAAGCTGACATTTCTAACATTCCTAATTCACATAGTAAGAATGATAGAGTCACATAAGCCATCTATACATTTGAACTCCTTCATCAGGGTAGGACTACTGAAGAGAATGCCCTTAGTTTTGAATATCATCATCAATTCAGCTCTAAGACATCTGTAATGGAGCTGAGTTTGATAGACTGCCAGAATATGAAGAACTAAGCTCCAGCATCTTAAAAATAGGCAACACAATTAATTGCTAATTTTTTATTTATGGTCTTTAATGTTTTAATGGATACAGTTAAATTTCCACTTCACTGAGCAAACCAGTTGGTATTTAAAGGAAGAAATAGATCATTGCAAATTATAAGGCACTTGCTTTATTACTTATGCCTTCTCTAAATGGTGCAAGTTGTTATTATTTTGCATTCTTGATCTTCAGAAACTTAAAACTGCTGGAACTGTGGTTCTGAAAGACGGTTCCAGCTGAGGTAATGGAAGGGGTAGGCTTTGCTATGTCAATTTACTATCCATCCAGTTTTTTAATTTGTGTGTTATTATTTGTTGCTCCTAATGCTGATGCTCAATAGAAGCAAGGTTATTGTTATAATATCTACTTCTGATTTATTTTTATCTTTTTTCCTTAACCCTAAATAAATATATTTTTCACATAATTTACTGCTCTCAGGGGAGTATGCTGTGAGACTTCCCATTAAAATCAGTGAGTGTAGCACACACGCTTGAGAGCAAAGTGTTGTGCTGCTCTTCCCCCATTTCTTCCGATTTCCTGTGGGAAGCCTTTCAGATCCACTGCATGAGGCAGTGGTGTCAGAATTGGCTCCAGAAACAGCTGAGCTCTTCCAAATATTTTAATCAAAGTCAAATGACTGTTACTTAATCAGCCATGCTGTGAAATGACTTGATGTGAGCTGCTGACCTTTTGCATCTCCTAGCATGGGAGAGAGGCTTTCTTCTTTGCTGTCAGCCGGCTTCTCTTTCCCTGCAGCCACTTCCATTTCAGTCTCCATGCCCCAGAGCCCCAAAGAGCATTTGGGCAGTTCAGAGGTGGTCCCCAAATGCTACGGACAGTGCACTGGGACAGTGCACTTTCCATCTTCAAGGGTTTGTGTTGTCATCCCACCTGCATGCTAGGAATCCAGTCCAGAGAAGGGACCTGAGAGATCTGGGTCCCAGGAAACCTATGCCTATCAAGTAAAGCGTTGACTTAGCGCTATCAAGATAATCAGAGCACTTAGTTGGCTTCCTTAGGCAACAGTTTTCTTCTATCACTTATGTGTGGGTCAGCAGTGTTGAGGCTGACAATCTCTGTACATCATATATGCACATTTGGTAATTAAGAGAAATTGAGTTCGTCTGCTACTATTGGTGAGAAGCTGGTAAGGAAGATGACACACTCTTACAAAGTAGTTCAACTGCCAAGTATTATTTTAATTAGGCTGACTTTGTCTAGACACTGAGATATCTTGAAAGGTGATGGAAACATTGTATAAAATCTAATTAGACACCTTAATTTTCTGTCATTCGCATGCAAACAGGGCCATTTGCAGATGCCAGAATAAAGGTGTTCTGAGCCCAGCTCAGCCTTCCCAGCTAAATGCATGAAAATATTCAGATTGTCTGAGTAAAATCTTTTAAAATATCTTCAGTGTTTGAAATTGTAACAGCACACGATGAGGCTGAGAACAAAGTGTATCTTCTCTGCGTGGTTGTTTAAGTCATTATTTTCTCTTACCTGGTTTCAAGAAACCAAGGCATGGAGACTGCCTTTTCACTGGAAGGCAGCTTCTGTGAATTCACAGTAATGACATCTAAGAAGATTGTTCATTAGGAACCTAAGGTAAGTAGGGTACACCTCTAGTATTGCCTGAGTCTCTATTATAAACATAAGAGCCCATAATTCCTCTCTGCAGGACGCACTGTGTTCTACTGTCTGAATGATACATACCTGAAATATCTGCCTGGATATTCACTTTGCTCTACGGCCCATCAGCTTGCTGATGGTTTGGTCCTCTGGGCAAAGAATACGTGCCTTAACCAACTTTGTGTAGCAGTTTATTCTTACATGCTGCAGTGAGATCCTCCTGTCTTTTTGCAAAACAAACTTGAGGAATAAAGTGAAAATTACACATACAGACACACATGTATATGGCGTTTTTTTCTCTTTTTTCGAAAAGAATACTCACTTGGTTACAAGTATGATGTTATTAAAGTAGGGGCTGTTATCAAGGTTGGCAGTGTTATTAACAAAGAATATCTTGTACTTATCTTTTATTCCTATTCGAAAATATTTCGAAAAATCTAAAATAATTGTCATTATCAATATTAACTTCTAGGGGGCACCAATTAACTACCTAAGATGGTGAAAATAACTGATGTCCCAAGCCAAGTCATATGAGATTGCACTGTTAATCATACTTCAGAAGTGGGCCAGTGGTGGTGGTGGTGGTAAAGGGAGACAGTGGAATACTGGAATTCAGGAGTGGCCTCAAAATGCCATTTAATACCACGCTTTTCCTGGCGGAGGACAGAAGGAGTGACTTCTGCACACTTAGTTCTGTTCACATGCTGTTGAAGTAGTAGGAAACACAACCTCATTATGATGAGAGACTCATTAGTTTACTTACCATCAGCAATGCTGTAGGAGGTAGGGATAGAAAAGCTGCACATTTTCCCTGCAATTCTGGGCTCATACTTTGCCCAAGGCTTCATTTAAAGTCAAGGCTAAGTTTCCACATGCAGTCTTCTCTCTACCTCTACCCCACCAGTATCTCAAGAAGAGACATGGCAGTTCAGGATGACAACCTAGGCATTCTTGTGCTGTTGTTTGTGCTTTTTGTTCAACTTTAAGATCAACACACTCAGCTCTGCTCATCCACAGAAGAAGATCAGGTTTGCTGTCTGTGGAAGGCAATCACCTACTTCAGGTACTTTCAGGCAGTCTGTATTACATTTCAGGATGAATTGTTTGGAATAGCTAGTTCCACAGCTCAAGTATTTATGTGTTGGAGAAGCATGTCCAACTAAGCTTGTTTTCATCTTTCTCAGTAACAATGCCTGGCAGCAGAAGACCATCAGAACCCTTGTTTGGGTCCATGGTAGATAATTTTTTTCAGGTTTGTACCTGCCTTTGAAGAACCTTTTCTCTTGCAGGCTTGAGGAGAACAATACACAAACTTTTCTGCAGTGGGAAAAGAATTTCAGCCATCATCTTCACTGCTGGTAAGTTAGGGCAAGTGCCCCTTTTGATCTGCCCTCTGGTGAGGGGCAGGGGCAGGGGATGACCTGTTTGTGTGAAATATGTCTCCTGCACCAGATTCCATGGCAGGTGATTTTGTTAGCATCCTCAAGAAAATCATCCTGTAATTTGAAGAGAAATTTAATTTCTAGAGAAGAGGTAGATCCCAGAGCCTGGGTAGCCATCCAAAATCTCTTGGATAGACTAGTTCCTTACACATGAAAGAATGCCACGCCCAGAGAGTTCTTAGAAGGTAAAGTCAGGCTCCCGAACTTCTTCCATGTTGATTTGGTAGAAGAGCTGTAGAAGTCCTGTGATTTAGCACAAGGTTACATGGCAAGGTTCCTTTCTCTGCCTATGGAGCTTACATTTCTGTTAGCAGTTGTTTTACAATGCTCGTCCCTTTTTCCAAAGACATTTCTGGGCTATAGGGCACAACATTTTTCCATCTCCTGACACCACGTCTTAGGAGAATACTGCTTGTTCTCTTTGCACAAAATTTGGGTAGAAAACAGTGGGCTACTAATTAAACGTTAAATTGGAGAAAATAGTTGAGACCAAGATTTGCATATGTCAGCTCATACATGCAGCCTTGATATGTCAGTGGTTGAAAGGGGATTATTAAAAGAGGAAGAATGAACGAAATAATACCAGAATACTGAAACAAACAAACAAAACCCCAACACAACCAATCAAAAAACTCCAACCCAAACCCCAAAAGAAACACATAAACAAAAACCCAACCCCCCCAGAAAACCCTGTAACTAACTGCTCTGTCAGAGGATATGGCTGTCTTCCTCTGCACTCCAGCAGTGCTGGATTTATCCTGTCTGCAGAGGTCTCCCCACTCCACAGAGAAGTCATGGGGGATGCTGAGGCAGAAGAGGGAGAGGGAACAGCCAGCATCTGCTAGGCTGCAGCTGGGCTTTCCATCAGATCCACAGGGCACAGTGGGAAGGTACTGGATGATTTTGTTCACCCAGCTTAAAGGAGGCCTTTACAGTCGTATCTGTGGCATGTTTTCAGAAACTCACACACATACCTATTTTCATATGAATATGTGTTTTTGCTTTCAATTCTTGACCATATTCTGACCAAATATGAGTTGTGTGAAGGCCAGAATAGGCAGTTTCCATGTGAGACAAAGATGGAAACAAACTCAATACTAATTAAAAAACTCACCCAAATTCCCTAGAACTAAACCCTGTTTTTGCAGAACTAACCTGGAGAAGTTTCTGTATCTCTTTGCCTGTCTCTTTGCAAACCATCCGCACGGCTTATTATTTCAGCACTCACATAATGTAAGATGTTCTAAATTCCTTGTTTGCAGGATTTGTCTCTTATCAAAACAAAACTACGCTTTTAAACGTCTTCCTTCTTTTCAGCTTCCAACTTTTTAGCAGCTGTTGTTTGCTCTGTTGAGGGTGGCAGACTTTGGACCTGTCTGCTGGGGACACTGTGACTGTAAATGGTGTCAACGGTTGCATTACATCTTCCCGTGTCAGGTGCCTCTGCTCCATGGACAAAAAATGCACAGACCATTTTTTGTTCTTATCACACTGCCAATTCTTGTTTAAGCAACTCTCTGGCAAGTTCTCTTTCAGCATTACAGATTTCCAGCTTTCTGTCGTGCCCACAAATACGTAATATTTTTCCTCAGTTCCGTCAGTCTGGTTTTGCTAAAACAAATCTCATTTTGTCATGCTGTGTTTCTAATCTCTCCCAATCTCTTTGTACAGCTGTTCTGCTCACACTTCTCCAAAATCAGCTTCCACTGCAGAAGGCATTAACACGCTTCTTGCTCCTCCTGCTAGGCTAGTGATGCAGATTAAGCTGCCACAATAAAGGGCCCCTGAACAGTTGTATCTGGTTGGACTGGAAAATTCTCACGATAAATTTGCAAGAATGAGTGCGTGGCAGTGGAGTGGGGGCAAGCCATTTCCAGGGCCAGCCCCTGCCTGCTCACACTGCCTCAGTACCAAGGGATTATAACTGTTTGACTCCAAGTCTCACTCACCCTTGGGACTGGAGAAAAGTTGCCTTTCCAGCCCCAGAAAATGCCCAAGAGCAATGCAGGGGTGCTGCAGGATGACTGCCAGACAGAGCAGGTGGCTTTTCATGCCTCAAAGAAAGGTGTAATACCATAGCCAGGAAGTAGAGAAGGATCTTTCCTAATCTGCCAGTTCCACCACAACATGCAAATGAAATCTCATATCTTCACCTCACTGAAGTTAATGTGGCTCAGTGAGGAGGGACAGCATTACTGGGAGAGCATTACCCTTCCAGCTCTGCAGCTAGCCAAAGGTCTAGAGAACACAGCACGGGCTGTTTCCGCAGCAGTGCTAAAACCATTAAGTGAAAAGCTGAAAAAAAATTACCAGTACATCTATTAGAAATACCTCTTTGCTCCTTACATTCAGATGAGCACTTAGAGATTCCGAAGCACACACTAAGCTTTGAAAAAAATGTTACCCCTTATATTATTTAAATAATAATCCTGCAAATGGATGTAATGGTGTTTGGAGTACAGGGAGATTGAGGTTTGTCATTCATGGCTGAATGTATTTAATATATTCTGCTTAAGTATAATGAGGACTTTATTTACAGATCTCTGCATAAGAGTCCTTGAAGGGCAGTTTTGTTTTGCAAGAAATATTTTAAAAGGCAGTTTATTTTTTCTGGTGTTGGCTAACCAAGCTTGCACAGATATGGTTCTCAAGAAGAATGGCTATCACTCACCCTGTGGCACAGGGTGAAGCAACAAGGCACCAGTGGATAAAATGATAGAGAGAGAAGAAAAGGTCAATCAAGCGTGCCTGCCATGCCCTCACTTGCTTTAAGGCCTCAGGTGAAGTGCTCACAGCAGGTACCCACTACTTAAAGACTCCTGTTTTCCCTAATGACCCTCTTATTCCTGAGATCTCTTCAAGGATGATGCATAGGGTGGGGATTTTGGTGTGTGGAAATATGCTTTTTCTTTCAACAGGAAGAACTGAAAATAGTTAAGGAAATAGAACACTTACAACAGAAGTTTTGAGAATTCATTAATCACCTATAGTAAGGAACCGTCTGATACACTGATGCAGGTTTGTTATGCTGGGTTTATATAGCCTGGTTTTGGTAGCAGGGGGGCCACAGGGGTGGCTTCTTTGAGAAGATGCCTCCCCCACATCCAACCGAGCCAGTGCCAGCTGGCTTCAGGACAGACCCACTGCTGGCCAAGGCCAAGCCCATCAGTGATGGTGATAGCTCTTTGGGCATAATAATATGTGTAAGAAGCAGGAAAAGCTACTCAGCAACAGCAGCTAGAAGAGAGGAGTGAGAAAATTTGAGAGAAACAGCTCTGCAGACACCAAAGTTAGTGGAGAAGGAGGGGGAGGAGGTGCCAAAGGCACTGGAGCTGATGTTCCCCTGCAGCCCCTGCTGCAGACCATGGTGAGGCAGCTGTGCCCCTGCAGCCCACGGAGGTCCATGGAATCGAGATCCACCTGCAGCCTGTGCAGGATTCCATGGCAGAACAGGTGGATACACGAGGGAGGCTGTGATCTTGTTGGAAGCCCACTATTGAGCAGTCTCCTGGCAAGGGCGCTGTCTTCATACGAGGAGGGACACANCAGGAGGCTGCTCCTGCCTGCTGGAGCAGGTTTGTTGGCTGACTCGTGGCCCTGTGGGGGACCCACGCTGGAGTGAAGAACTGCAGCCTATTGGAGGGATTCAAGGTGGAGAATTTGTGGAGGACTGTCTCCTGTGGGATGGATCCCATGCTGGAGCAAGGTAAGAGGAGGGAGGAGCAGCAGAAGCAACTTGTAATGGATTTACTACGACCCTCATTGCAGTCCTCCTATGCCACTGGTGAGGAGGAGGCAGAGAATTCAGTAGGAAAGTTGGGCCTGGTAAGAAGGGAGCGGGGAGGGAAGGTGTTTTAAGCTTTGGGGTTTATTTTCTTTTTATCCTACGCTGATTTGATTGGCAGTAAATTAAACTAATTTCTCTGAGTCTGTTTTGCTTGTGACAGTAAATGGTGAGTGATCTCTCCCTGTCCTTATCTCAACCCACCAGACTTTTCTTTCTCCCCATACAATCTGAGAAGGGGAGTGACTGGGTTGTTTTGGTGGGCATGTGGCATCCAGCCAGGATCAACCCACCACAGATGTATACAGCTGTAAGACAATACTACTTTGAGCATAACTTATTTATGTGCTTTGTTTTCGTTGCTTTAATTTTAAGAAATTGCTACAGTCCTCTTTGAAAAAAAAAGAAACACCAACAAAATCTTGTGTTTACCGATTAGTTTCTTACAGATAGGTTCCTAAATATTTGTGCAGGTGGCATGCAATTCTCCAGCTCCTTTAACAGCACTTTACTGTCCAGTGGTGCTCAAGGTATTGATACACTGGATGATGTTACACAAAGTAAATACAAATTGCAGCAACTGATGGAAAAAACAGCAACCAGGTGGCTCAGCTTTAACCAGGCACTTCTGTTCAGTGTGCACCTGCACAAAGACTCAACAGCCAAAGTGAAGCAAAACAGGCAGGAATTTTTAAATTGACTTCCCTAGGCATTGCATTAAATTGTGAATAGTAAAGGCTAATATTTCCACAATTCCAACTGAAATGCAAAACAAACCTGAACGTGGGTACCCCTTTCCTCTAATCTCACTGTGGCCATTTCTAAAAGCAGTTAATGCAACATTTCCTTGCACGTCTTCCAGCATTGCTCCTTGGCCCCTTACTTCAGTTCCTTGTCCCACATCAGGCCTTCAGACACAGGCCCAAGCATCACCATGTGAACGGAACAACTGAAAGCATTTCTTTTTAGTGAGGAAATGTTTGTAATTAACACACCTGGGTGCCAGCAGAAGAGCAGGAAGGGATGAAGTTTACAGACCTGCATGCAGGCACAGAGTCCTCCGAGGAGAGCTGTCTGCAGCTGCAGTAAGACCATGAATGCTTGAATGTTGTTTTGGCCAGCTTTGCTGGTGCCTTTCAAAGGCAGGAAGATGCCTGTAATGTTTGGGCTGCTTCCCTTCCAGGAAACAGCTAGTCCTGTGTGTCAGGGATTGACGCCAAGGCTTGCATTAATTCACACCATGGTTGAACTGGACTTGTAACAGCCAGCTTTCTCAGCCAAAAACATGAGACACAAGGAGAAATGGACTAAAAAGCTATTTCTAGAATAACTTGAGTTCTTCCATCTGTATCAAGAAGATAAAACCTCTGAAAGTATGTTTGTTGAAAGCAAAAAATGCTTTCTTCAGTTGTTGCTTTCAGATGACTATTTTGTTGGCGAATTTCCATAATGTAAACTCCATACCAGTAACTCTCACCTTCTAAGTGGCAGACTCACTTAATGTATGACAGTGTGTCTGGAAAAAGACAGTGACATATTTTACAGTCTTGAAAAAGTGCCAGATCTCTTATATATTCACTGACAGTCAGAGTTCAAAGGTGATGACAACATCATGCTTGGGTATACTGAGAGTCAATCATCATTTGACCTGAAAAACAAATGCCAGCGAGAGTGTGTAGGGGGAGCTCAGGTCAGAGCTGGTATGCATAGTAAACCCCTTAATCCCAGCACCAGTGCTAAATGCCATCCAGCATTACTAGGTGGAATTAAACTTGGCTTGCAGAGGGCATCAGTGGATGGAAACACTTTCGGGAGCCTCCTAACTATTTCCTGGGGAAGGGCCCAACTTGCACAGTATGAAGTGCTTCAGGTGTCACCTCTTGGAGCTCAGAGAACCATTTAAGAGAACAAAATTCTAAGGGACGTAATTATTCTTTATTTTCTTTTTCTTCTTTTTTTTTTTTAAGTGCTTAATCATTAGGTGTACCCAAGTAGGATTTTAAGCCAGAAATGACATTCACTGACTTTAGTAAAATAGTCAAGTTAATTTTGTACTTTTTACCTATATTCACTAAAACATCCAGAATTCTGGTTCCTTTTGGCAGTCTTCCTGATATGGCATACCACAATAGCCTACTTCACCATACATCTAAAACTGGGGTCACTTTTCTTTAACAAGGCATTTGCATTTTAGCCCAGGAAAATCAGAGGGCGAAACTGAACTTTGCGCAGAAATGCAGAGTTCACAGCTCCATCTAACATCTTCTGAAGCTCTAGACAGTTCATTTCTTTTGCTTACCAGGAAAATGGCACCTAAATATATCCAGGCACTCCAAATTGCATAATCTAACACTTCTATGGTGTCAGGGTGGTCAGATTCTTCTACAGATTTCTGTCACTTAGAAAATGTTTTAGTTTCTGATATAACAATTCTATTCAGGGGTGGGGGAAGAAAACAAAAGGAAAAAAGAAAGGAATGTTTATTCCACATTACTCTCCTTACGCTTTTTTTGCAGGTATTACAGTACATTTGGTGACTCTCCCTGTGTCATTAGTCACCCAGACTACTGGACTAGTTGTTTTAAACCTTTCTATGATAGCTGCACATCCAGGAATCCCATCATGCCCAAGACTCCTACTGATTTTGCAGGGAGAAACAGAAACCTGTTCCAGCGTGGCAAAAACCAGTCATGGCCCTCTGCTCTGGAAAGCTATATTCATGGGCATTTTACATTCTTTTTTTAGCTCCATTATGTACAAAGAGGGGGCTAGGCTATCGTTTGTACAAATAGCATGTGCAAATGAAGCTCAGTAGCAAGGTAACAGCACAGCAACAGAGATCATAGTTTAAAAACTATTTTTTGGGTAAAGATCTATTAGACGTTACTAATTAACCTATCTTCTACATCAATAAGAGGCACTGCTGAAGAGGACATTATCAGATGGCTCAGATACTCTTTATCAGTCAGACTTTGGAGCATAATCTACATGCTTTAAAACTGCCATCATAGCCTCACAATCACAGCGTATCTCAAGTTGGAATGGACACATGAAGGCCAACTCCCTGCTCCTCTAAAGACTACCTAAACTACTGTCATGAGATAAAAGCCAGAGTTAAATGTATGATCACTAACACCCTTAAAAAAGCACAAGTAGTCTAGTTTTGGTCAAGCCAGTGGTAAATAAAAATTACATTCTTGGTAAAACTGAAATTACAAGCCTCTTCATGCTCCAAATTCTGCCCTGGCAGTATGTCTCTCCGCTAGACAAGAATTTAATCCATGAGATACAGGCAAGCACGTGTAAGTAAGTGAACTGGATTTTCTATAAAATTAGATTAAGTTCTGGAGAAGGATTAAAGCAGTCATGTATTTTCTCCACTTCATCAGCTTGATTTATCTCTAGCACCGTATGTATTTTAAACTCATGAAGACAAGAACAGATTATCTTGCCTTTGCTTTCCAGACGTTGTTCAAACTGGGGCAGGAGATGGCAGATGAACAGATCTGAAAAATACTCAAAAGCAACTCTTGCCATGCCCAAGCCAGGGCGATCCAACTTGCACTAATTCTGTTTTCCGATAAAACCACCCAGATCCTAAATGAATGAGGAATTCATTGGGAAGCCTGCACTGCTGTTATGTACGACACAATCTCAGGTCATTGGGTGGATGCCTCACAGCTCAGCTCCCTGCTACACAGGACAGCCTGCACTCACTGACTCTTCATAGATGGCAAAGTGACAGACATTTTTCTGGTTTTTTTTGGTTTTGTGGGGGTTTTTTTGTTGTTTGTTTGTTTTGGTTTTTTTTGTTTGGCTTTTTTTGTTTGTTTGTTTTTTGGGGGTTTTTTTGGTTTGTTTTTTTTGTTTGTTTGTTTGGTTTTGGGGGGTTGGTTTTGGTTTTTTTTTTGGGTTTTTTTTTTTGTTTTTTTTTTTTTAGCTACTGCTCTCTTTGCTGTCAGGCTTGTGGCAGAGGGAAGACCTTCTTTTCACAGTAATTTGGCTTGTTGGGTGACGTACCTCTATACCTAGCACGTAGGATCCAGGTGAGAGAGCATCCACACATTATTAGATGCTAAATGAAGAGAAGAGAAGCTGGCCAGAGAAGTTCAAGAGTAAAAACTGACTGACCTCAAGGGGTGGAGGGGTTTGTTTGGGACCACTGTGCTATGTCCCCCCAAACAGAGACACTTCACCTGCCCTTTGTCCAGAAGACACTCGCAAGCACTGGGGTACTAGCCCGGACCTGGTCATCACACCATATCTGCAGTGCTGGGCCAAACCAGGTCTGACGGAGCTCACAGAAACTTCTTGGCAGGCCAAGCCACCCAGTCAACGTAAGCCAAGTGAGAATGGCTTCAGTGGGTCCCTGTTCCAAAGGGACTGTGTAGGAAAAGCTGTGTGATAAGGACTTAGGGGGAGAAGGACAAAGGGCAGAGAGTAACAGAACTGTTCAGACCCGTTGAAGGAAGGCACTGAGGTGTGTTTCTGTCTCATCAGGTAGGTTAGAACTGACAAGGATACATAGGCACTAGCTTAGGACTTGCTTCAATGCCACCTAAAAAGCATCCCCTTCACCAAGCTGCCAGGATTGTTTGTAAGATAAAGCTCAAAAGCTTTTGTTTCAGTTAATAACTACTTTTCAGATCAAGTAAACTGCTTGAACACAGTCCTTCAACACCTCCCCAAGATGCTTCACATGGCTGAGGAGGTCACTTCTTAACGAAACAGCAAAGGGTGCAGCCTTGGCAACACGTTCAAGACCAGCAAAGGCAGATGAACTTGGGCAAAGTTCTTCCAGTCAGTAGGAAAAACCTCATGTGGGCACTGCCCAGTCCTCCCTGCCTTGACCAATTCAGCATGTTTTCCTGCTGCAGCTGTAATGTGCAGCATTTCTGGATGATGAAAAATCACAATTAAAACAGGAGAGGAGTAAAACAGCATAATGAAATTTTATTCTGAAAATACGGCAAGAGTCTAAGGCACTTCAAACATTTCAATACACTTGACTAAAGTGAATGTGACAAGGTAATAGCATTCCATAAATACGCACCAAGAACTACACTCAATTCCACTCAAGGGGAATATACAGCTGGTACCTCTAATTTTATTCTCCAATAAACATGTATGCAGCTTATAGACTGACACAGTTAATAAAAATATGGTAACAGGACATGTAATTCTTCATGTAGGTTTTAATTATTAAGGAATATAAAATGTTGAAAATACTGTGTGAGTTAATTTTATAGATACTAGTATCTTTTATATAAAAAGTTATACATTATCCCCAATTAGCAAGAACTTACTTAGTGAACTTCAGACCTGACAAGAGGCTCTATCCCCAATACCTACCCACTCACCCACCAGCTCAAGATCCACGGAGCTGACTACATAAGCAACTGCAACTTCTGGATTTCAAAGTAATTAAAAACATGAGAATCATGTTGGAATGAAATTTATGAAAAGTTTACTGTGATGAAGTCTAGGCACAGTAAATACATTTTAGAATGACTAAAAATAAGCCACTGGGACACCTCTGCATGGATAGCTTAGAAGTCTTAGTCTGCACATAACATATGAAAGGATAATCTACAACAAAGAAAAACAAGACTTATGCAAGTGTACAGAAAGATGAGTATGTGAGTAAAAGAACAGTTCTGGCTAAGGTTCTCCACTGAGCACTACTTTATGCTTGCTTCAAAGTTTACAGTTTTCTATCTTTAGCACTAGATCTCTGCTTTCACTTTGCTGGTGAGTTCAGGCACAAGACAATTACATTCAGTATCTGTCTGAGTAAAACAGTAACATTTAGCAGCTTAAAGATGGCGTAGAGATTTTTTACAGATTTTATACACTACTACTCAAATGTGGCTCTGTGGGTGGGACCAGGAGATGTCCTTCTGCTAAGCCTAGGAGTGCCCTAAAAAAGAAGAAAGAACAATTAATCAAAGAGAAATTATTCCAGCCAGCTGATAGAAAACACAACATGCAAAGTTAGTCTGTTCAATTCCTTACCTTTAATTGTACAGATAATTTTTTTTTATTTTAGGAGGCAAAGTGCCAGCTATCATACAGCCTCCTAACTCAGAGTGCATGTTGTTTAGACAGTGAAATGTTTAGTAGCAGTTTATCAGGAGAGTGAGTCAGGGCTAGAGAAGAGGTGGATAGCTGCCAAAACACCTAGAACAGCTATGTTTCAGTTTCCAGGTCAATAATTATCATTAAAATGATTCAACAGCACCTCTGCACTCTAGCCAGAATCAGTGAGCCTTGCTAGTGAGCTATCTGTACCCCCTGGTAATTGGGAGGAGAAGCAGGAACTATCCCTTAGCCAGGCTTCAACCTTCTGCAGTCCACATGTGTTTTAAAAAGTACATTCCACTTACCAGCAGAGAAATTATCTTGTGAATAAAATCAAAATTTCATGTGCTGTACTGCTGTACAACCGTCAGGGAGTAAATTTCTTGTTTACATTTCACTATATTGTTGAGCAGCGGCGAGTTAAAACATAAACTACAGGAGGTTTGTACTAACCGGTGACTGGGTTTTGGAAAAGTTGACGTGGGCATAAAGGAGAACCGCTATGTCCTTATGTCCAGCTTCCAGGGCTATTGAAAGTGCTGTGCTGCCATCCTGAGAGAAGAAAGGAAGAAGCAAGAGAATTAGTATGCTTTAACATATCTCTTAGAAGCCCCATCAGCCCACAGAGAAGTGAAGTTATTAAGTGGAGGCTCTACTGCTCATACAGACAGGTTAATTTAGAGTCTTGTTTAATTTCTTCTGTTTTAAGCCTTGCACTGCTATTTTATGAGGCAGTCCAATTGTCAGAGCCTCATAATTTCTCTCAACGAGGAGTCCCGGTTATTGCTGTGGAAGAATGAGCACACCATTATCACAATAATGTTACATGTAGTGCTATGTAAGACCAGAAGATTGGGCTGTGTCAGAGAAACTACAGTGTCAGTAACAAGTAGAAGAGATGATAAGGGAGGGAAAAATGCTAGTCAAATATAATGATAATTGCTGTCCAAATGATAATTGCTGTGGTATAGCTCCCATCGACACTAAGAGAAATGGCACTCATAATTCCAAATGCTCCTTGATGGAAGGCTAAATAGAAACAAATGGACTTTCCTACTCAAATACTGCCACCTCAGTTTCTCAGAATATACCATTGCTTTCAAAAACCCCAGCTCTTGAGGGTTCTAGAAGCATTAAGTGCTTTAGCTGAAAGAGTGTTTTATTGATCTGCTGTTTTTCCTTTGGACCATGTTTGGTCCAGGAAGAAGTAGACATCAGGAAACCTGTGATATGAAGCTGCTGCTTGGTTCACTGCCTGGCTTTCGGCTGTTGAGCAGGTAAGTTTCTACAATAATGCCAGCATTTGAAATGTCTCACAGGGATGGAGCACACGTTCCAGCCACTGCTGTAGCACTGGTATTGGAACAGTTGGCGCCAGTTTTTAAATGGTAAACCCTTTTTCCAGCATAGGACACAACGGACAGCGTCCACATGAAAAGTCTTCTTATGAGACTAAAGGGAGCAAATTGTACATAAATCTAATTGTCCTGAGCAGACAGGGAGCTAGAAGAGCTGTCTACTATAATGCAATATAATGCACGACAAATGCACAACAAACACTCTCCAATCAACACAAATTCTTAAAGAGAGGTGCTGAATCGCTGTGGCACACATTAGTAGGATGATGCTCAGCTTACTACTGATCATGCAGACAGGAAAAGCATCACTGTGACACTCAGGATAGCATGGGGAATGCTAAAAATCTCAATCTCACAGCACAGACAAATCCATGAATAAGCAGCAATTGAACTGTGTTTGGGAAACTACCAAACTGGCCACAGAAATAGTTAAGTATCATGTCCCCATAAAGACTGTGAATTATTGATTTCATATCTAATAGTGCTAGCAGCATCCAAGCAGCAATAACCTAGATTGCCCCTGCAAATGTTTGTTAGACTGAGGTCTTCCTACATTTTCCCCTCAGGCCAGATGTTACACACTGCAAGCACTATGAGCAACTCAGCTGCCTCCTGCAGCAGGTGACTGAAAATTATGTCTTTGCCTCCCTGCAACAGCTTCCACAAATATCCACCCACCACCCTCCCAAATCCCAAACCCAGGCTCCATTTCAGTGTTCAGTGGGTAAAGCAATAGGAAGAAAGGAAAAGTACTCAAGAAATATTGTTAAGAAGAACATAGTACTGGCAAGAAACAAGCTAAGTCAACGTTTTCAAGCTTGAGAAACCTATAGATCAAATTGTCTGCTAACAGTGTAGGCTGCAATGATCCCTGCAAACAAGAAATATGCAGGTGTCTCACGTGACACTGAAGTCACAGTCTGTATCTGTTTATTGTCAGGACAGTGTAGCTTCATGATGAAGACTGAATCTATGGCCTCAAAAGTCATGGTGTAGGAACAGTGTGAACATCCTGTCAAGACAATTGTAGGGCTGATGTTTGCCACAGGCACAGAAAAGTAACACAGCGAGGCCTTAACTCACCAGATAGGGTCCTAACCAAAAACTGAAAGAACTCCTTTGAAAGGGGGAAGGAATGTGAGAGGGAAAGATGTGTAACTATGAGCTAACAAATTTTTTTTAATCTTCTGGCCACTAAACACCTACAGCTAACCACAGAAATAGCTACCAGGTAGGTTTGTTACAGAAGTAAAAGTACTAGCCAAATAATCATGGCACTTGCTACCATTAAGCAGAAGATTCATGCGGTTGGTACTTTGGCACTCCGAGTCAGACATTCACCCAAGCAGATTTCAGAAGTACTGAAAGGCAACTCACATTGTCCTCCAGGGTGCTGTTACATCCAGGCTGAGCCAGCAGCAGCTTAACGATCTCCACATGCCCGTGCTCACTAGCACACATCAGAGCTGTAGAGCCCTCATCATCCTGGATATTGACATCTGCACCACAGGCCACTAAAGCTTTAACCATGTCTATCCGGCCATGACTCACAGCTAGCATCAGTGCAGTCTGACCAGCCTGCACGGAGAGAAGAGGAAAACCCAAATAACTACAGAGACAATCAGTGACAAAGCATGAACCCTTTTTTTTTTTTGACACTGTGTTTCTTCTGGGAGAAAAAAAGAAAAATGTTATTTTGAACAGTACTCTCAAGGCTTTGATTGCCATTATTTAAACGCCTTTTATGGATCATATATCCCACATTCATATACCTATTTTATGGATCATATATCCCACATTCATATACCTATTTATTGAATTAATGGAAGATATCTAATCTATTTTCAGACATCCGTAGTTTTTTCAAAGGAGTAAAATGCTGCAGAATTTGTAAATGCCACCCAAAATTCAGTAATTTAGTTCTTTCACACAATAATCAACCGTCATTTTTAGAGGGGGTCCAGACCTGAGGCTCAGCCATTCTTCCACAGCTCCATTTTGTATACAGCAATCAAAAACATACATAAAAAACCCAAAGATGATGAAAGCAAATCAGAGCAAAATTTGAGCCAACAGAACAGGGATGGGAGCATGGAAGGAACAATAAAAAGGCAGGAGGAGTACAGCAGTAAGAACTGTGCCTCATGAACCGTTTGACTGACCTGGCTGGCTTTAGCATTCACGTCCCCACAGCTGAACAGTTCCTCCACTATCCTCATGTCCTTCTCTGCTTCCACAGCTGCAAGTGCAGCAAGCATGATGGGGGTATAACCAGCCTTGTTCTGATGATTTACATTGCAGACATCTGCAGAGGGATGACATAATTTCTTCAGAAAGCAAGAACCCAAAAAGCAGTAATTGTGCTAATCAACTGAATAAACTGTCAGTAGAGCAGCCTATAAAAAGAAAAGTAGCAACTGCTTTCATAATGGATGTGATTCAAGGGGAGGTGGAGAAGAAAAAAATAAATAGAGGAGCTCCTGAGCCTGAGAAAGAAAAGAATTCTTTTGCACTATGTGTACAACACAAGAGACAGCACAAAGACATTTTATATGTTATCATTTAAGGCTTTATTTGTACTTTTTTTTTTTCCTTTTGTAAAAGCAAATGCTCTGAAATTAGACATGATATTCAGGAGAGCCCTTAAGCTCTTCTCCTAAGAGCATTCACACTGCAGAATAAAAATGGTCCAGCAACATTATCAATGGAAAAGCTATTTCTCATCAGCACAAACATTTTCCTGCAACTGGTGTTATTTTAAAAATCTCCAAGTGTATTTCTACATGTTTTGGAGCTGCCAAAAAAATGCCCCTTTAAATTAAAGACTGCTGCCAGTTCTACAGTGTATCTGACCATGAACAAAACTGCTTTGGGAGCAAATATAGGCAAGTCCTCTGACCAGTGCCAGCAACTGACTAGAGTTCTCCTTTTTGTTCAAACCTTGCCTCCAGTCTGTTCCTAAAGTTCTGTAGAAATTCAGCAGCGCTTACTGCTTTACTGGGCAGAGTCTTCAGTGTGCTCATCATATTGGAAAGCAGGGACTCAGACTTTCATAAACATCTGTCAACTAGGGATTAAACTGTACCACAGATAGCTTAACAAGCAAAAATGGTTTAGGAAATTTTTCTTAATGACAAAGGAATTTTCTTTCCGTGAAAAGAACACTTCAGAAGCAATGCAAGTGCAGCGGTAAGACACTGCAATTTTTTTTCATGTTCAATAGACATCAGTGATCATACCTTATACCCAGCAGACCAATGCTACTTTCAGACATCACTTCTGCGAAGCCACTGAAGCCAGAGAACACAATACTCTGCTACATGCATTACATCATGAGTAATGAATAACTTCTAGAAGTGGTGTGCTCCTACTCAGACTAGACAACTTCAGTAGAGTGTGTTTTCAGAGGTCACATTCAGCTCCTTTTCTATATGGCTAATGAGCAAACTGTTCTCCTCTTTGTTCTCTTGGTGACTCTGCTCCATGCTATGGAGGATTCTCTCATCTTGTCCACTCTTCCCACCAAACAGAGACACAGAGCTCTTGGACTAAGAATCCACCTGTGACATAACCACACTGCAAAGCTGACCATAGTGACCGTTCAGACACAGTCCAGAGGAAGTTTGTTGAAACCTGAAGGAATCTGCCTATTTGTAAACATTTTCCAAGTGCTGGCACGAGCAGTGTTCTCCTGCAGAGAGAAGTACCTGGCACTAGTCACGATTGTTAGATTTTACAGGTAACACCCCTGGTGTTCTCATAGGCATATACTGGCAAGATAACCAACAGGAGTCCTGACTTCCAGCAAGAGATGTTCCTGCTACTGCATGTTCCTGCTACTCTGAGACACAGGGGCAGCTGAGGAAGGGAAGCAGAGGGGCAGCTCCCTCCCACCACACTGTGCTGCAGAGCCAGCCTGCCCTGTTTCACCACGCTCCTGACATTCCCTGCATTCCCCTGCTGTGACTCACTCTTCCCAAACACAGACTGCCTTCAAAAGGACAAGAGATTTCAAAGTGCTCACTTTCCTCTTGAGGAAGTCTCCCCATGTATGACACATGCGCTAGGTTATCAAAGCTGAGATTCGTATCATTAATATCCTTGTTTATCTGCAGCTACCCTTCTGGATTTATTAATATTACTTGGCTTACACTCCAGACATGTCATTGGCCTAGTTAAGCTTTCACAACCAACTGTGACAGGTTTTTTAACTAGTTTAGAGAAACAAACTTCACTCAGGGAGAAAGACCATGATTAAACAGATTAAAAATCCAGCCTGGGACCAGTTCCAATGTGTGATACTTTCTCTGGCACACTGCATGTGGGGAGCAGATGCTCCAGAGTCTCCCCTTCGCCACTACACTCTCTGCATGTGTAATGTAAGGGGATCAAGAAAAGGAAGCAACGAAAGTAACTACATGAAGCAGCATCACCTTGCTTATGAACTAGGAAAATGCTCTTCTGAGACAGAATGCCATATTGCTCCAGTTTCTCAGGAAAGCAGCAGAGATGGGTCAATGTGGTGGCCAGAAAAAGCTTCTGCACTGCTCTAGATAAAACTAGACAAGTCTCCATGTTTAAGACAGGTATTGAGGTATACCTCAATGCATCTTCCTCCATCAGCATCCTACAGTGCTGAGTAGCAGCTGTGCTGCCTCCAGAGAAAACTGCAGGAGGCCGGTGCTGCTGAACTTGGGACTACAGTCCAAGAGTCAGGAATCTACCTATCTCGACTCTGTATATAATTTACTTAAGTGTTTTTTTAACTTCTTTGAGAAGCATCACCTCCAAAGCTAGTACTAGAAACAAAGATTCTAGACCACCTAAGTGAGCCACCATATAACTTAACAGTTAAAACACCTGCTGGAAGAAGACCAAACCTGACCTCTAGTCCATCAAGAATTTCACCCATGAGAATTGCAAACCCAAGAATAATAAAAAAAAAAAAAAAAAAGCAAGCCTACTTGCATCCAGAAGAAGCTTCACAATTTCGAAGTTAGAATGTGAGACACTGTAATGCAGAGCCGTGTTTCCGTTTCCATCTGCCATGTTGATGATATGTCTGAGGACAGCAGGAGAAATCTCTTCAAAAGCAGTTATGTAGTCTCCAACCATTTCAGGGACAGCTGACTTCTGACTTGAGACACGAAACCACTCATGCTGGATGGTATTTAAACAAAACCTCTGCAGAAACCAAGACAGAAAAATTTACATACGGACAATCTATTTAAAGGATTTCCATCCCACAAGTCAACAGTGCAGGTCAAGGCTTTTTTAGTCCAATGTGGGAAGAAAGTATTCAGCTCACAAACAAGATGTACAGACTGGGGCTTCCCCTCTGACTACAGCCCACTTTAAAACACCAATTGTTTACTTCCTCTCACTTTGCCTGGCTTTCAGGAATGGTTCACCTCTGAGGGCACAGAATTTTAGGATGAGAATACTCCCAGAATTAACGTGTATCAAATACTCGTGAACAGAAAAAAAGACTTGCATAACGATTTCCATCACATACTTAACTAAGCTTATGAACCACTGAAAAGCTCAAGACTTTCTCACTGGACTTAAACAGCATGCTAAGTCAACTAGGCCCAGTTCTGAGGCACAAATTATCAAATGCACAAAGTACATGAGAACTGGCTGGACTGGAGTTCTGAAGAAGAGCTGAGCATTACAGATGATTACAAACTGAACCCAAGACAACACTATCACATTGTAATGTGAAACGTAAATATTGTTTTGGGATGAATAAACAGATTTATAGCTTGCATGACATGTGATGCAGCCCCTTCTTTCTGCCTAGTACTGTGAAGACAACAGCTGGACTACCTTGGTCTGATCGCAGAATGACACAAAATACTTGGTTGAAACAGTTTCAAAGATAAGCAGAAAGAATGAACAGAAGTCTGACCTACTGGACAGACAGGAAGGACTGGAGATGCTCTGCTGGAAGAACCACTGGGGAAAGAAACCCTGTAACATTTGTTGCAGAAAAAAGAAAGAAAAGAAAGAAAAGAAAGAACCTGTTCTTCACCTGAGGGCTGGCTGGCTGTCGTAATGAGAGATTTTAGTTGCAGTGAGAGGACGCAGGCTACACATTCAGGATAAACTTTCCCATTGGTATGGACTGAGAGTGGAGGAGTAGAAGCCTCTGAGGCCAGGTGACTTGTCTGTTGCAACAAGGCAGGTAGAGCAGATCTCACTGTGAGCCAAGAAGGCTTCCACGGTCACAACCAGTTCTGACTTTGAGACACTTTCTCTGACCTGGAAGGACCACCACATCCTCCTCACCTACAAGGTGGGCAGTAAATTCAAGGGCAGTTTTGCAGAGAAGACACTCAGAAAGCTTATCTAGCCTCTAGGGGAAATACACCAGTAGCTCTAGAGGTGGCCTGTGTCTGCTAAAGAGAAAATATTCTACGTATACCAATACTACATATATATCTGTACTACATAAACACATTTACAGAATATTTTACATCAGTGCTACTACAATGTGATGTATGTATTTTGTGAACATAGGGAGTTGAAACACAAAAGTGGCCATAAACTGACACCGTAGAATGTTTTTATTACGATTTTAGGCAGTATTGAGTGCAAAATACCACCAAGAAACTATTTTTAGTCACATTATCACACACATTATTAAATAAACAACACACTTTTTAATTTCAATTAATCTATCACATTCAAAAAGGTGCAGTCCATAGCTCTTTCTGGTGTAAACAGCAGCTACAAGAGCTGAGTATGCTGAAAGAAGTTCGGACAACTCATACGGATCCTTAGCTATACTGACATTTAACCTGTTTGGACAAGAATTGATTATCAGCAGACAGAGGACAAGAGCTGATTAGTCTGCAGCTTCCACCTACAAAGCACATTTTGTGCTGGAAAACACTTTAGGCACAAGAACGGAAAATGTAAATTCAAATTACACTTCGAAGGCAGAGATCATCATACGGTTATGCCATTTTTAACACTTTCAACTCCAAGAGGGCCTAAAGCATTTGTTGTTTGAATGCCTAAACTACTCCTGAAGGACAAACACAAGATAAAAAACTATCTGTCACAACTGTATGGAACAACCTTTCAAAACATACCCTGGACCACAGATGTCAGAACTGGACACAGAGACTACTACTGTGTCATACAGACACGACTGTCTTTAAGAAGCTGCAGATGCTCTATAGTAGAGGAGAATGACAGTGAATTGCTGCCTTTTATATCACTGCACAAGTGTAACAAATGCAAAATTTAATTTCGTATCATTAAGCAGTGTTCCTTTGCTTTCAGACTGCCCTCACACAGTACCACAGGCAATCCCTATATGAAGCATTTGCAATAAGGCAAATACAGTTTTGTTTCTTAAGACTTGAGTATTTCTTAAGTAATAACAATGAATCCTCCTTACTCTCTGCAACACTGATAAAAATCACCAGTGCACTGAACAAGATAAACAGCATCCCTGTGCTTAGGAGGCAGATCACCTACTGTTTCAGAACAGACTCTGAGATTTTGTCATAGGAAACAACAGGCTCCTCACCCACCAAAGTCTTCTAATGTGAGGCCTGAGAGCTGCCCACAGCAGTGCTAAAACAAAAAAACCCCACAGGAATAACACAGGAACACACAGGTGTGTTGAAACTGCACTTTCACACTACTATTTTATGTGCACATACGTAAAATACTGAAGCACACAAAGCACAAGAATATTCTCTGGATGAAAGTGTCCTGATAGATCTTTGTGACTATTGCAGGAAAGACAAAATCCTTTTCTGCCTAGCCACTGTGGTGCTGGTCCTGTAAAACCAGAAGTTACCCCTCCCTGAAGTTTTCCTATTGCATCTCAGAGAGAATTTTGACCTGTATTGCTTACCACGTCTTTGTTGGTTAATGCCTTGGGGTCATCAATGTTGTTTCTCAGCAGGTTACAGGCAGAAAGCATCTTTTCACTTAGCTCGTATCTGAGGGAGACAGCAAAATACATGGCATGTTTCAATTTTTATCTTAGCATTTCAGTATAGAAACATCTGTTTTTCTGAAAGTTCTCTGGGAATTAAAGTTTCCAGGCAAGCCATCTGCTCCCACTATGCAGAAGCCATGCTGGCAGCTCTTCTCACAGACACTCCCTCCACACTGAATGGAGATGAGTGTGGGAAGAGCAACAGGAATGGGGAGTAGGAAACACATCACTTTTGTGTTCTAAGACTTGGCAACCCTTCTAGTGGAAATTCTCACCTATTGCTGTATGACTGCAGCGCACACATTATATGCTATGTGCTTTGATTACTTGATTAACAAGCAGCAATGCCAACAGTTGTGATGGAAACAGAATTAAGCAGTGGGACACAGCTCAAGAGGTGCCTCTCTGCCAGCTCCCATTCACTGGAACTAGCCTGTCTCATCCCATCCACTCTGAAAATTTACTCTCTTTCTTTCTCCAGCCCTCTTTTTACACTTCTACTCCATTGTCATTACAAATTCCAAAAATAAGGTCAATGCCTGTGCCACACGTCATACCAGGCTGTAGCCAACCATCCTTGCCTACAACCTGCACAGAGGATAATGGCATTTTTTCCAGAAAATTCTCCCAAATGTCAGAGAAGCTAACACACTCACGTGTGTAAGGTGGGCATTTTAACCCTCATGGGTTACAAGCCAGCTGCTAGTGCTTCCAGAGTAAAGAAATTCTCCACCATTGCATGGACCATGGCCATGCATGGCCACGTGCCCTGCCTCTTCCCCTCTGAGGGCATTGCCAGAGCAGTCAGCTTGTAAAGAACATGCTTCTTAAGCACACAAGGCTATCGAAGCTGTCCTGTTGCTCTTCCTCCCAATCACCCCTTGCTAATGTAAATGTAAATTAGAGAACTCTTTTGAGAGACTGCCCATCTTTTTATGCCACCTGTAAAATAACAGGCTATCCTACAGTACTGTATAAAGTAAGCTCAGGGATCTTCAAAACACACAGCTCCAGGGCCTCCAAGCTCTTAATTATTAATTTCTGCATCTCTTTTATTTAACAGCTGACAATTACAGATAACTTGACACTAAGCTACATCTCCAGTGAAACGTGACATTAATTTTGTTTTAGCTCTTTTACTGTTATTATTCCACCTACATAATTTTCCAGGTTAGCACACTGGCAAACCCATTTTCTGTAAGATATCCCTTTACTGCCTCTGTTTACACTTCGTTTTGCCGTTGCTAACAAAGAATCAGTAAAAACCCACCACACTACTGCTTTCCATATGCGAAAAAACCACAGTCTTGTCTGTCAAATCCTTCCTTACACAGTCCATTACCAGCAGTTTGAAAAGCACCTTAAGACATGAATGGCAGCCTTGAAATTGCTGGTATTACAGTATACAGTCTCGTATTGTATGAAGCACATGATCTCAGGGTGGACAGTGTCCTCAGTGCCATACCCCATCATCTTACTGAGCACTACCAGCCACAGCTGAGATGCTGTGCAAGGGGCAAATGCAAGACGCACTCCCAGCAGGCTGCTGACCTGGTGTGCACGGCTCAAGATTCATTTGTTTGCTTACTGACCGTTTTACAGACCAGGATGTTAACAAGGCATTGCCTGCTCCCAAGCCAGAGCCAGTTGTGACAGGAGAGACAGCCCCGGCTGGGGGAACCACCTGGGTCTTGCTGTTAATGAATCATTTAAAGTCAGTGAGGTCAGCTGCTGGAAAGGATGCCCTCTGACACCTTCTTCCTGCTCACACAGTCATTTTGCCATGAAACTGCCTCTGATTATCCACTCAAGGAGAAGGGAAGCGGGCAGCAGTCGGCCAGCAATGTGGCTGATGCTTTCTCCACCAGCACAAGCACAGCCCACACAGCTTGCCCCGTGCCACGAGGCGGAGGTGACCTCCTCGGAGGCACACTCTGGCGAGGGTTGGCAGCCTACCTCTCTCTGATTTCCACCTCCTCGGCTTCACACTCTGGGAGGGGACTGTCCTTCTCTGCCCCCACGGCGCAGACCTCTGCAGCATGGGGTCTGGGCTGCTTCTCCTCTGTGCGCTGGTCACAGGGGTACTCGTGGCCCTCGCACTCCTCCTCTGAATCTGAGGAGGAGCTCTCCTCAGAGCTGGAGTCGTCGCTGGACGTGGTCTCATACCTACAGGGAGAATGGGCAGGGGCAGAGGTGCTTGCTCAGTGCCATTCCGTGATGGTCAGCACCTGCTTGCACTGGCGCAAGTGGAAAAATGTCTTACAAAAGCTTAGTCCTCCTGTTTTCTACTCAGAGACCTCTTCTACTCACTGAACTCAGCGTTACTGGCAACTGACAAATTATTGTGCACTCAGTGTGCAATGAAAAAAGACCAACCTCTTTTAAACGTTAAGTCTTAACATTTTGTCAGACCTTGCCTTATGCCCAAAATGAAATTACTTTATTCAGAGTAAACTGTGTTGTTGCCTTACTAGGCAGATATAAGTAGGGAAGCTAAGAAACCTATGATAACATCCCCTCACTATACATAATGATACTTTAGCTAATATATAGGAGATTAGGTAAGTGAGATATTTAGGCTATATACTGCACAAAGCATTTGTACTGAAGAAAAACTAATCGGAGGAAAGGGCTAGGAAAGCTATATAAAAACAATTTGATGAAACCATTTTAAAGGTCTTTGCAACATTCTTGAAGGGCAAGTAGTATTTTAAAAGAAGATAATTTTCCATACTGTTCTCTGTATTTGTGTAGGAAGGCCTCTGTATTTATTTAACACAAAGCCAGAAAAATTATTTCTAGAGCAATGGCATCTCTTGCTGTATTGTTTAATAGTGTAATGCTCTGCTTGTCAGCTGCCAAAGATATAGACAAGTTTTCGTTACTGAAGTATTGCCTGAGAAATGTCCCCATGGCTGTCCGAGGTTGTTTCATTCTCCTGTGTTAAATGTGGCAGCAATCTAACGTACAGGTATTTGAGACTGATGCCATATATGACTTGCAAGCACAAGAGGATTAAGAGGAGCTCAGCTGTTCCATTCTTCCTTCTGATCCTTACACTCAGCAGTTGCAGCTCAGCCTGAAGGACAGGCCAAACCTATGCATGCATTCCTGGGTTCTTTCTCTTCTTCCCCCTGTGGAAGTGCTACAGTGACAGATGTTTTGGAAACAGGTCTCTTACCCGCCATTAATGCCGACAAACTGCAGGTTCTTCTTGGTGTTGCTCAAATCCTTCTTCCCGTCCCTTTTCTTCATGATAGATTTGAGTGTGTTCTCATTATTAGTACATACTGTTAGAAAGGGAGACAAAGCACTAGTATCAGTATAAATCCTTAGCCAGCTTTGAATGCAACAGCATTAGATGATTTTTCAAAATAACTCTCTATTTTTCAACAGCTCTCTGTTAAGTTTACCACCTGAAGCTGGGTTTTCTACTATTTATACAGTCATGGTGTGACATGCACGCTGGAAATACAGAAGAACAGCTTCAAAATCAGCTCTAGACACTAGTTAAGCCTAACTTTCCCATCTTTCAATATGCTGCTAATCTTCACGATGCTTTAGAACATTTTAAGAAAAGACATGGGCTTTTTGTTTTTCTTTGCTATTTGTGAAAAACTTTTAACACTGAAATTGGTTATTCTGTTAACAAAATCTTAATTCTTAGTGTCAGAGAGCAGCAGCTCCTTGCCAAAATGAACACATTAACAACAGACATAACAGACAGCATGTTTAACAATACAGACAGCATATTTAACAACCTATTTAACAGGGTGGGTAGACTCAGTCAAGGATGGTCTTTTAGATTTAGTATTCATTGAAACAACTTTTAAACCAATCTCTATGCATAAGGCAGGTAAAACATGTATAAAAATTTAAGTATTAAAAAAACAATTATTAACACTTTATCTTTCAGTAGATTTTTCTTATGAAAACACTGAATGGCATTTCACTGATGCGCTACCGTCTGCCATTTAAAACCTAACTACTACCTGCAGACACAGGGTCTCACACTGTGACTTTCCCTTTAGCTTCATTTTTTTCTGCTTTTGCATTTTTGAGAATACTGAGAACCTTCTTTAACTGTATTTCATATTCAGACTCCACCAGCATGATGAAAAGTGAATGTGAACCAGTTATTACCATAGAGACCTGAGGCAAGCTGATCATCTGTCAGGTTAATTGGAGTGAGAGCTTTATCCTGAGAAGAAAAAGACTTCCTTCCCCGAGCAGCTTCCACCAGGGGAGTCTTCCTCTCCTCTTGGGTGGGCACAGTGTCCTGCTCCAATTTCAGCGTTCGCAAATTTGAAGTTAAGTGTGTGTTTGCAAGCTGGCCATGAGGGATGTACTCCAAAGTAGCACCTGCCAAAGAAGACAGTAGGCATCACAGAGGAGTCAAAGGAAAATATTTCCATCAATACTGTGATTAACAGAAAAAAAACCAAGCTGGGAAAAAAAAAAGGGCACTGCTTGTGCTTTAAAACACTCTTTTCTGAGGACCTAATAGGAAAAAGACTGTGATTGCTTTCAGAAAATGGAAAAAGATGGCCATGAGGTTTTCTTTTGATAAAGACAATACAATACAATACAAGGGACAAGCTATAAAGGTATTGGCTTTAAAATGCATGAAAGGAATGGTCCTTCCTTTTCCTTCTCTTTCAGTATGAGCAGTGACCTCAGCTCCTGCCACCCTGGCTCACGGTGGGCTCACTGAGCTGCTCCTTGATGACATGCCTGAAGAGCACAGCACATTCACAGGCTCTGCAGGTTCCTTCTGCAAGAACAGTAACCTTTTTATGGTACTTTTTTTTTAAGAAATATAATTTTCCATGAAAGCAGAAAATTTTCAGGAAATTTTCCTTTTTTTCCAGTACTCTAATTCTGAAAGCTATGTGGTTTGCCCAGTTACTGAGACAACTGCAATGAACTCCCACACACTACATATCTTGCCTTTTTTTTTTTTTTCTGGACAGGATTGTACTGAGCTAGTAGTTGTACTTAACTCAAATTCCAAATGTTTGGGTTATACTTTTTTCCCCTCACTGATTTGCTGGCATTCACTCACTTTTTCCCTTTGTGTATTTAAAAGGCATTGCTAATTACACAGAGACTTTTACAGATTCCCCTGGAGTTACTCCAGCTCTAATATTACAACTGCTCTACAAATCTGCACAAATGCTTTTGTTTGTGGAACACACTGAGTGTTTTTTTACACATATATGCCTCCCTAAGTGATCCTGTTAGCATTCAAGGAAAAAAAAGTTTAAGTTAAACTTGCGTTAAACACTGTCACTTTTTTCTTTCACTCTCTTCTTGCATCCATGATTTGTGCCTCCATAGTATGTATTAAGGCATAGCCTCCTCATTCAAATACAAGTAGCACCGCACAGGGTGCCAACACACCGTAGATAAGGTAAATTCCAAACACCAATTTTTAGACACACAGCTACATCTCTGTCCAGCAAGCTGTTCTTGTTAGACTGCCTCTCCTCCTTGTTACTTCACCTCAGTAAATTTTTCCTACAACAGGACATAATGAAGCTGATTTTTCCAAACAGCAGCTTCCCTTTTTGCTCCCATTCCCACTCAAGTCTCTGAGTTCCCAACCAAGTCTCACCCCACATGCATTTCCCAGGGCACCTTCTTCAGCTGTGAGACCTATTTCCCAGTTCCACCATTGGCTATAGCTTCTCCAGCATACAGGAGAAGCTGTCTGCAGGGAAAGGCATGCAGCAGGGTATTGACAGTCATGTCACTACAAGCACAGCAAAAAAGCTTTTTCTTAAAGAGTGAAACACGTGTGTGCGTGCGTGCATGCGTGTGTGTGTGTGTGTGTGTGTGTGTGTAAGAAGGCAGCAGCCTCCCATGGTCCCCTGGGTACCAGCAACCCTTCTGGAGACATGTTTGAGCACTTGGACACCCATGGAAAGCAAGAGGAAAGTCCTGCCCTTGCTCCCCCACCACTCCACACTTTGCAGCACTGACTGACTTTGGTCTCTTCCCAACAGCAAGCATCACCCCTCATCCAACAGCTGAGAAGAGGGCTGCCAAGGTGATGGAGCACCAAGCCAAAATCAATGATTTTTAAACTCCCTTAGCTGAAAAAAAAAGGAAACTGTCTCTCTGCTTGCTTGGAGTGGCGACAGGTACAATTAAAGAATATCAAACACAGTAACCACTTCCAGCTGCAGCTGGTAGTGGCTGCCTGAGCTGGTTTTACCAGGTCACCCCTTCTGCTCCAGACTGGCCTCTGAGGATATGGGAAGGAGTGGAGGAAACCTGCTCTGAAGCATCAGGGATATGCAAAGATTCCAAAAATGCCCAGGTTTGCTTTCAGCAGAACTGTCTGCATCCTCTGCCAGACATCACAGTTCTCCTACAAAAGCTGTGACAACCACGGCGTGTCTGGAGGCACAGGTGGGCTTGTGCATGCCAGAGCTGAGGGCAGGACTCTGCCAGGGCAGAGCGGGGCTCCAGCCTGAGGTGAACCAACAGCAGCATCTGGTGCACCCTTGTCATCTCCCCAAAGCCTGAGCCTGAATTTCCCCAGGTGTCTCCCTCCTGCCCTGGGACAGGCAGGGGAGGGAGCTGCAGGGTAGGACAGAGAGAAAGGAGGACAGTAGTAGACTTCTCTCCCCTGATTCATAGCCTCTCCTGAACCTGCGACCAACGCAACAAGATCTCAGTAGGTTCCCTCTTCTGATTCATGCATCATTGGCTGAGAATCACCACACTGAATTCATGACCTAGGGCATGATGTCCATGCCTTCCAATGAAGAAGAAAAGGGTTCTGCTCAGCCGGCCCCTGGCACCTGACAAAAGAGGATGACATCAAGACTCGAGGGCCGGGAGACAACAAGTGTGCATTAGGCAAACCGGTCAGAGCACTCATTCTCCCTGCAAAGCTCTTAGATGTCTACACTTACTACATGCACAGTCCTCAATGATGAGAGGAAGACAGCTTTGGGTCCAACTCAGCATTAATGCTGCACGCCGTTAATCAGCATTTAATATCAGCTCCCAGGCCTTCCCTTTTTCAAGACAGCCAACATAAAGACACTTGGAGAGCACCGAGTCCAATCACAGAAAAACAGACAGAGGAAGGAGCTGTGCCACCCAACGTTATGGTCAATGATTTAATAGATTAATCTACTGCTGTGCAAACCAAAAAGCCAAATGAGCGGTGTTCCTTCTTCCTCCAACAGAACTGCAGGGCCACTGTTGGGGCTGGAGGTAGCGCACACCTCTCCAGTGTGGAATTGAAACTTTGGCTGAAGATCCCCACCAATCTACACAGATCTTAAAATAGATTCTTCCTCTCACTTCACAGAGATCTCAAGTGCTTCAGCAGAATCCTTCTCCAGGTCACAATGCACAACACCGACAGCAAATCTGCCAACAGGTCAATACTTAGTCAGGCGCTGCCTCCAGACAGAGACCTGCAGGCAGACTTGCCCTGATGATATTCCTTAGCTTACTGTTCCAGGCAAATTTTGGAAACTTGACATAAGTTTCTAAGTGCTGATATAGAATTGCAAACTACAGCAGGGAGCTGTCAAGAACTTCTAATGTATTTTGCAACACAGGGGATTTTGGAAAAGTCAGGAGTAATTTACAGGCCAAAGTATGACACAACAAAACAAAAACACTTGCTGACTTCAACTGTAGATAAACACTTATGCAGAAAACTGCACTCATCAGTCTGAGAGGGAAACAAATGATTGAAGCATCCTCAGCGGTTTAGCTCCAGCGGTTTGAAGGATGATAGCACCTATTTTTATTTTTTTCACAAGGAACCTCCTCTCATAAATCACTTGTGCTTCTTTGGAAAATCTCACCAATTCAAACCAGGGTGACAGCAAAACTGCTACCCATGCCATTTCTGGCATGCTAGAAATGGCATGCTACCCAAGCAGTTACCCATGCCATTTCTGGCACCTATAAAATCTGTCTACTGTTATTAGGATGCAATTTCCCTTCCTAACTGCAGACCTTCCCTCACATTTATGACAGCACAAGTAGTCGTGCTGTCAGCTGGTTCAGGGGACTGAACAGATCCTTTTGAATTTGCAATGAACTCATGGTAACAGAAGTCTGGCCTTCACCTTCTTTTGAAAAATTTCCATTTAGTTTGATGGAAGCAAATCTAGGTATTATTATAAAAACAATTTAGCTTGACAATACTTTTATCCCACTGGAAATCAAGAGAAGTGTGAACAAGGCCAGGCAATCGGCATCAGGATAAGAACCTAGCTCTCTGGCTGGAACATCTTATGCTTCTAACTTAAAAAAAGCGCACGAGCTTATTACTATGTGGTAGCTGCACAAAGATTTTATTTTCAACCTGTTGGTGGTCAGTGCAAGCATTTATTTGCACCGTATGTTTATAATGGTCAGTGATACAAGCTATACATTCCCCACTAAAGACAGCGCACAAATATTGTCTGGAGCATATATAGCAAGGAAATACTTCTCTTTCACACTGCATTTCTTCACAGTAGCAATAAGCTCATTATAAAACTATTTTAACTCAGGTAATTACAGTCTCCTCCAATGGTTATAAATCTTCATGCCTAAAAAGTTATTTTAAAATACAAATAATTTAAATCCACTTTCAATTTGGTCTATTTTTTAGAACTGTTGGAAGAAAAAAACCCCATTCTAGTAAGGTAAATAAAAAGGCAGTGATGAGCCAACCTGTTATGTTTAAACATTTACAAAGATTGATAGTAACCCATCCAACCGATAAATGCAGTACCTTCAGAAGACTAGAGTGTAGTTTCATTTTAAAAGGTACTTTTGAGCCATTCCAGGTTAAAAGTCATTGAATTGAAGAGTTCAAAACAAAAAATTGCCACACATGGGCTTTTTATACAATGAACTGACAGAAGGCAGATTCTCTTGGGGCCCAGGCATAGGTAGATGTTGAACTACCATTCAGCTCCGGGCAAAACACTCCTTCTAACAGGATGAGGGCTGTAGTAAGAGGACTGCAAGAACAATCTCATTTTCTCTCTTTAGCTGTTTTCTCTGTGCTGAGAAGCTGCTTTCCATCCCCAAAATTAATTGTGAATCCAGTTTGTTGAAACTGGAAGTTAAAAACAATTCCTTTCATTAAACATGTCTGACCATAAAAGATTACACATCTTTGAATCAGCTTACCATCTTATTTATGAAACACTCTCTTTTCCAAGACAACTGTGTGTGAAGCTTGGTGAAAGCCATCCTTCATTTTCCTGATGAATGATGGATTGAAGTATCTCATGATGCTGGGCACATCACGAAGGTCAGCTCAGAGAACTTCTTTCTTTCTCACTCATGAGGATTTGATTTTCTCAGCTGATGATTTATTGTTGCTGAAATATGACAATACTTCCTTGGAAAAATGGGAATCTCTTGCCATTAAGTATTCATAGATGTGCCTGTTATCATGGGAGCTGAACTCCAAAGAGAACTCTGCCTGAACATTATATCCCTGTGCCACAGCACAGGGAGAGAACTGGGGCTCTGTCTAACAGACAGCCTAGCAGGCTGCAGCTTGCCACTTTCTAAGCAGCAATAAATTTGAAGGGAAAACTAACCTATACTGTGGCAAACTATGCTCTTTGCTAACTGAAGCAGAAGCCAGGAGATAGGGCAGCTTTTAGATTCAAACACTCCATGTAGTGTTGCTACCAGAGAACCAAACCAGCAAATATTGTAATGCTAATAATGACAACTGTAATAAGATTGTGCTAACATATGACCAGGGAAGGTGTATCAAACCTCTCTGAAGATGTTTATGGAATTTAATTCAAATAATGTCTTTATAGGACAGTTACTGACCAGGTGTCTGCTTTTCTTCTGATATAAATGGATGGATATTTAAAATAGAAAAAAACCTGCTAAACATCCTAGCTCCTAATACAGAGGTTGGTACCATTTCTGAACGGCATTCCCATTTGAGCTTTCCATGTTGTCACAACTAGGAGAAACCACCTGCCACATGAAACGTGCAGAGGAGGCACTGTGTTCCCTGAACCACCAGCCAGACACATGTAAATAAACAGTAGTCATGTGGCACATAGGTAGGACCATCTGCATGGCTGTTTTGCATCCTGCACTACCTTCCAGGGAACGTGGAAAATGCTTCACATATGTCAGTCACCTTCCTCCCAGCAGACTGATGGATGGATCCTGTTCATTACACAAGCAAGAACATCTGTACAGAAACTTAACCTGGTGATTAGGGCATGCATCTATGGCAGAGTTAGAGCTTAGGGCTTCCTCCACTTGCCTAGACATAGGCACAACCACTGCGATTTGTAGCAACCCACAGCTTCACACGATCACCACCATACCTGTGCCACATCAGCAGAGGCTTCTGAGCCTCAGGCAAGCCCCAAGTCTTCAACTGCAATAGCGTGGCCCATGCTGCCAAGAGAGAAGTTACTAACTTGTCAAACTACACAGTCTTCGAGAGAAAGCGTTGTCAAACACAAGAGCTGTAAAGAAAAACAGCTTTCTCCAATTTCCTGCATTATAACTGACAACACAGGAAAAGATGACCATGTTCACACTACATCATTAGTCCTACATACCAGTTTGGGGAAACCAGGGGCTTCTCACATCACCATCATTCTTTTGGTCTTTCCATCGTCTCTCGGCCTGCTTCCCCAGCCCTGCTTAAAACTTAGAAGTTTAAAACCTTGGAAGATCCCTCCACCAGATGACACATCAAGATTTCCTCACCCTCAAGACTTCCTGCCACTACTGGCTTCCCATTTTCTTTCACTCCCTGAAGTTTTAACTCAAGAAGCTGCCTCTTCCCTCATGATGATTAATTAGTATAATGCTTCCACTCAGTTAGGATTGTTCTAAAAAGCAACTATAAAACTGATACCTAAAGATCACTGAGGCAAAATAGCCATGCATTTTCAGGTCAAATATGCTCAGGTAATTTTTCAGGGCAATGGCAGATCAGTTGTTTTTAAATACCATTCTTGAAAACTCCCTGCCAGTGAAAGACATCCACCCGCAAGACTTGTGAAAAGTTAATGTAGTCAGAACCCATGCAAGTGACATTAGGCTTCTGGCTGGTATCTTGCAAAACACGTCATACAAGCATTCAAATTTAACATCCTGAAACTTCTCTAAAAATCTAGTGCAACAAACAGAGGAGGTGAATGCACTCGTCTCCCTTTACGCTTCCTATATGCTGTCTGGTCCAAAAACATGGATCAGTTAGCATCTAGGTTTATGACCCACATCCATACGGATAAGCTGGACACGCAGGCTGCCAAGGCCAGCTAACATGACCTTGCGGAGTGCAAAAGTGCTCATCTGGCCATTGCGTTTCAATTCCCTCAGGTCACTAGGGCTTCTGAAAGACAGTACATACGTAAATAGGAGTTGCCAAGTTACACAACGGAAGATGATTATTTTGCAAAATGCAGAATACCAATTGCTAATAGACTTGGTTCAGAAATCACCTCACAGGTCCAAGGTGTCTGGAGACGAGAACTGCCAGCCTCTGTCCAGCTCAGCAGGCTCCAGCTTTCCTGCCTGTCTCTATCACCTGCCATTAGCTGTGCCAGAGCGGGTGAGATGGCAGAGGCCCCTGCAGCACACCCTGTCTCCTTGGCAACAACAGGGAGAAAAATCTGCAAAGCTGAGAACTTGATTAATATGCTACCTCAGAAGCAGCACAGATCACTGAGCCATTACCGTGTCAAAGCCAGGTCAGGTATTTTTGCCCTAAAAGAAACTGGCCTCTATGAGATGCTTCCTAAGGATGCTCTTTGAATAGAGCATTAAAGATGAGCTACTGATGCTAACTGGAAAACAGACAGTTCTGCCTCTATTTTCAGCCTGTTTTTCTAAGAAAATGAGGCTTGTGAGGTCACACTTCTTTCAATAACTTAAACTTGATCGCTTATTTGAACTGAACTGGAGTAGAGACTCAGTGCTCTAAAATCTTTTTGTGTTTGCACAGGTTTTAAGAAATCAGTTTGAGATCAGGCATGGAGAAAGGGGCACTGGCTGAGTTCACACACACAACACCTGAAAAGTTACATCCAAGAGAACTAAATGTGAGGAAAGACTTATTAAGAGCTCACAAGCCATCATGAGATACTGATGCATGGAAAAAAAAAAGGCTGTATTAGTTCCAGTGATTACAGAGCTATTCAAGTAAGTGCTTCATTCAGAAAAAAATCCTTCTACAGAAATATGTAACACATGATCTGTAAAACTGCAAGAACTGGCAGCAAGACCAACAGATAAATGTATTAAAGGCAATATTTTCAAAATTAATAGAAACAGATGGGGTAACATTTCAGGCTTAAGACCTCTTTTCCAGTCCAATTCTCCATGGGTCTAAACTGTTATAGCCCATAGCTTGATTTATGTATGCAGACCAGGCATGTAGCTCTCACCAGGGACTAAAAATAAAGAAATTTTACACTCATCATCCACAGCTAAAGATAATGGCATTACAAGTTAAAATAAAAAATTATTCCAGAATAATTTTATCAGGAATGTGAAACCTGAATCCAAGTATGAACATTTTAAGTAAATATGATCTACTGCTCCACCTGTGTCTAAATACTTTCAAGCCTCTAGACTACACATTTGATACTGTGCAGTAAAAGCTGGGAAAGAAATTAAGGATTTACATCTAATGATAACTCTGGTTCACTGTTTTTACAGACACTTCTGATGCTAGATATCCGTATTATTACTGTACCACTGCTTGGAAGAAGACCAGAATATAAGGTGCATACCAGAAAGATAATAACATTGCTTATATAGTATCATACTGCATGCATGCAGACAGAATATCGTATGTTTTCCCTACTGCTACATAAATGTTGCTTATTCCTTCACTTTTACCTCAGCTCAATAAATGGATGATTCTATTTAGCACATCAACACTGAAAACAATCCGATTTACCAAGCTGCATTTTAACAAAAATAGGTAAATTTTAAAACAGTAAGCAAGCTGCAAGCGCTTTAGGTAGCTATCTGGACTAGCCAATAACATTATGCTGACATTAAATAGTACTTACTCAGGGGTTTTGTCCTGATTTAGCATCTACAATACAGATGCATTTGCACCAGTTTTTCCCATCTCCTTAACCTCTTGTTTCAGTCACTGTATGGCAGGAGCAAGAAGAAAGTATCTGACAGCCACCACCAGGCATTACATATTGGTTTCCAGGAAGCCACCGTTCATAAAATAGTAATGTGGTTGGATTCACCAGTGAGATATTAGAAAAAAATGGCAAAGTTTTAAATTAGATTATCAGACAGATTAAAAAAAAAATTAAAAAGTAATCAGCTCTACCCCAGGGAATAAAGAAATCCCTCAAACTAATTGTCTATACTTTTAAATTAATAAATAGAAGACAAGGAGTATTTAAATCCAAATTCTTGCCTTTCCTGAGTGTCACCAAAACCTCCAGCAGTAATTATGCCTTTCCAACACGAGGTTGTAATTATAGATTACAACAAACAGTTACTGGAACAGAGAAAGCCCAAGATGTGGTTTCTGTGAAGCACTCTGGAGTTGCCTATTATAAAGCAATCAGCCCTGCTGGAATGGGGAAAGCACCCCACAGGTCTCTGTCTGAGCAGGACAAGGAACAAAGGCAATGGAAGAAACACTACAAAATCCAGGCGAAGGTCTGTGGAAACAAGTCAGTTTGATACAGACACTGTATATGACTTTCAGCTCTGTCAAGTCTGACACTGCTGTTTTTGAAAACATGCATGCCAAGTTTAAAATTCCAAACCCACAGGCATTAACCTCAAATACTCCTAAAGTTATAAAATGAAGTCAGCATGTTGCACAGTGGTTAAATCCTTCATAATTTTAGACACCTCTCTTGGATGGTCAGAGCCATGGCACCATCATCATCAGGACCTTCAGAGCCTGCTGGACTGGGAGAGATAAAACTGCCTCCGGTTTTTCAGCTGCCAGTGATGGTCTGGATGGAATACCCAATGGGCACATTCAACAACAATGCTCTCTGCTTCCTTGGGGAGGGCTACACAGTGGCTTCCAGACTAAGTGAGAGCCTAGTAGGCAACTGATCTGCAGCCCTGGGAAAGAGCTGGCCAATGCATCAGACGTGTGCCCGAACGCTGGGCTTACCTGACAGGGAGCTTCTCTCCATGCACTGCTTCTGAAGGTCCAGGCTCCGCAGCTCCTCCGTACTGGCATATTTCATGACAGAGTTGATGGAGGTGAGGGTGCTGATGAGCTGTGAATTGAGAGATCCAATCTGGGAGTGGGGCTCCCCAAATGCTTCTGCCAATTCACTGTAATTTTCAGCAAGCAGCGTCTGCTGTTCCTGCAGCAGCTTCTGCACACGTTCAATGTAGTGATCCAAGCCTGTCCTCAGCTCAGGTGGAGGCAGAGGGCTCTCCAGCTGACCACTGACTGGGTCGCACACAGACTCTCCCCCAACACCTATGCTCCTGGTGCCAGTTGGGACAACCGGCAACGGAGGGGGTCCACAGGCTATGCTCCTCATTTTCAGACCAACCAAGTAGTTCTCATGTACACTTATCTGTCCAATGCCACAGTCTTTGGTTTTTATTGCAGATGGCTTTTCAAAGCCAGGGTGGCTAGAGAGCACAGTGCCCACTCCAACCGAACGCATCTTAGCAGACGCGTGTATGTCCTTCACCCGGCCATCCCCTACGGCCACGCTCCGCAACTCCACACCATCTGTGCTGGTCTGCTTATCACAGCTGCTCAGAGTGGTGTTAGTGCCACAGTCCGCCAGGCAGGCCACCTCTGTGCTGGTGCACTGGCTCACCATCTCCAAAGCAGTGCTGGTTTGCTGACTAGCTGTGGAAGGCACGGCCATCACCATCACCTCCGCCCTGTGTACAGCTTCTGTGGCTGTTTCACGGGACACGTGTTTCTTAGGCACACAAACCACCACGTCCACTGAGCAGTCCCCACAGCCCACAGACCTCACCTCTCCAACCTCCCGTGCCATCTGGCAAGGGCTCGGCACCTCCGCCCGCTCCTCCGTGTTGACGCCTGTCTCACAGACACTTGTCTCTGTGCCCACTGACTTATCCTGCAGCTCCGTGGACCTCCCCGTACCCTGATCTTGCACCTCTGCCCTCTCCCTCACCAGCCATCGGCTCATCAGGAGCTCGGGGCCCACAGCCGCGCTCTGCATGGTGGGTCTGCAGGAGGTGCCAATGCTGCTTGTCTGCAGATGGTTTCCCACTGACGAATCAGCAACGTCCACGTGGTCACCCACCATTTGGTCTCTCGTTTGTATGACAGCCTCCACCATCCTATTGACAACATGCGGCTGAGCCATCACAGCTTTATCCACCTTTTTTCTAGACCCAGCTGCCTGCAACTCCTGTTTTAATTTGGTCATTTCCCTGTCATGGGTGGTTTCCTTTAACTGAACCTCTAGTCTGTAAATCTTCTCCTTAAGGGCCTCGATGGTCTGCTGCTGAAGCTCTATCTCTTTCTCAACCTCTGTAGACAACCCAAGCATGGCCTCTGTCACTCCAACTCCACACTCCCTCATTTCTTTCTCTGTTCCCACAGCTACTTCTTTGTGTTGCCTTGCCGATCTGTTGTATATAACGACATCATTCATGTTCTCATCAGCACCCACAGCAACAGATCGGGCTTCTTTTGTCAGACTTTCTCTGTTCACCCGAAGGTTTGCTGGACTTTCATAGTTGCTGTCTTGGATTTTTTTCTCCAGGGCTTGCATTTCAGCAGTCAGCTGCCTGAACTCCTCTATCCTCTGAGAGCTCTGCTCTACACTCTCCATCTCTTCCTCACAATCTATATACAGTTCTCCACCTCTTCTCATCTGAGACATGTGTTCCCACTGCTCCGCATTTCCTGCACTGTAGGATCGCTTTCTGAAACCGTATGTGTCATTTTGAGTGGCTTTCCTGTGGTTTTTGAGTTCAGCCATCATGTGCCTCTTCTCCTCCTGCAACACTGAAATTTTGACCTGCAGCACAGGAATAGTCTTGACTTGCTCCTCAAGCTCCTTGAGACGCTTAAGGGCAACTGCCATTTGCTCCCTGATGTGCTGCAGATGCACTGGGCTCACGTTGGTGACTGGCGTGGATATTCCAGAGCTCATGGGGCTGTGACGAATGGAACTGCCCAAGGAGGAGCTGAAACAGGCGCCATAGTCGCCATTCCCCTGATACCCATTCTGCAGGTGCTGAGACATGTGACCGTACCCACTGGATCCCACAAAAGAGGGGAGGGAGCTTGTGGAGCCCATGCCTCCAAAGCTGGAAAGCCGAGGCCTACGGACATCTCCAGGTGCAACCTGCATCATCTTCTCCTGCTCCAGTCGCCTCCGTGTTTCCATGAGGGTTTTTGTTACAAGGAGGTTGTGCCGAGGAGGCTGGGGAGAGGGAGGAGGAAGCTGTTTATTCTCTGGGACACTTAAGTAGGTAGGAGATACTTCAAAGGAAACTGAGGGTTTTGCAGGGACGGACAAGGTTACTTGACTCCTCACTGCAAAAGACTGCTTGTTCTCATCACTGTTTGATGAAGAGAGAGACTCTGTGGAAGTCCAGCCACTGCACCGGCCACCAGAGTTCTTGGTACCCACCGAGGCTGGTACAGCTTTCCTCCTCTTTCGTATATTTAGTTTCTTAATGGTATTCCCCTTTTGTATATCATCCACGTACTTCAGAAAATCTAAGTCTAGCTGGTAGCCATAAGGTGTTTCCACAAAATAAGGGTCTTTCTGTTCTTTTTCATCTTCTCCATTTATAGTAGCTTCCTCTTTTTCTGGAAAAGAAGAAACAAAATCAGCATGCAGTAAACTACGCACTCACACACGAGTGCAGAAAGACGGGTGCTCAGTGCATGCCAGAGGCAGAAACTGCTGCTGCAGCTCAGCGAACAGACTGACTTTCCGCTGACTGACCCTTAACACTAAATCCCGATTAACTTTTTAAAAGTTAATCAGTGGGTTTTCAAATGCTGCGAAGTGCATATCCACATAAACATGAACACATGCATACACACAGATAGCGTCTGTTAATGAAGGGGCACAGCCAGCAGCTCAAAGCTGTCCTTGCCCAAATCTGTCCAGTCTTCCCATGCCTCACCAAGCTTTTACACATGCTATGTTATCATGTAAAGACCACAGGATTACAACGTACTACACAAATCATCTGGAGACCAACTTCTCTAGAGGGTGCATTCAAGCAGGCAATGGGAACTCTGACCCCGCTCCTTATGCAACCGATGCCATTAGACTTCACATAGCTCTGCAGCGCTGTTTGATGGCTCTGGGAAGTGTGCTCTCACCTCAGCTCATATTACTTCCACCAGCACCCCTGCCTCTTTCATTCTAAACCCCGTGAAGCACCCCCCCTCCCACGACAGGCAGCAAGAGTCCCTTCCAGCAGGGTCCTGAACCCCAATCCTCAGGGACAAAAGTCATACAAGAGGTACACACCCGCCTGCCCACCAGACGCAGGACTCGCCCGTTCCCGAAGCAATCTAAATAAAACTTCAGTACATCCGCTGGGTTTTCTCAGGCTGCGTATTTATATGCAGCACTGACATACAACCTGCTCCTCCTGGCCTCATACTCGGCAGGAGGAAAAATACAAATAAAGAAAAAATAAATGAAAACGGAACAACAACTACTGCAAGTTATGCGCTGGAGGAATAATAAAAGCCGGCTTTCCGGTTACCTGACTTAGCCACATGTCTCTGCCCCCACACTGCAAATTTTCCAGCCACGTATGGCTGTCCCAGCTTCATGTGTCACACTCCAGAGCCCTGCCTCCCTGCGGCTCGCTCCTGCTTCACCCCATAAGGAAGCGCCGTCCGCCCCGCGCCCCGCCCGCCGCGCTGCCCCTCCGCGGGCTGCTGCGGTGCCTGGGCGCCAGGCAGCGCTCCCCTTCGCTGCCAGCAGGAGAGCTCGGGCAGCCGCGTCTTCTTAAAGGAATATAAGCCTCGGGGGAGGAGGAGGTAGGGGGCAGAGAAGAAAAAAAAAGACGCTCTCGACTTACTGCAACTACAGGAAGTGACTTAATGTTGCACTAAAAAGGTTTTTGGCGGGGGGGGGGGAACTCCTGTTTTTCCAGTCTCCTTGGCATACTTAAGAAAAGCTTTGCCTACAGACAGTATAACTGCTTTCATGGCGATCCGTCAGGCTTTTGGCTGCCACAGGACATCCCGCGCAACAGATGGGAGGAGGGCACTGCCCAGAAGAACCTACCATCCCCAGTTCGGGAAAAGAACAGGATGGAGGCACGGACAACAGGCACGCACATGTGAGAGCCACAGCAGTGGGACCGACCAGATCACCTTAGTACCTCGGTTCTGCAATGTAGACAAGACAGTCCGACAGACAAAAACACCCCACCCCCCCGGGACCACATGTTTCTGCTGAAAGACCAGAGTGTCAGTATGGTGTGGTATTTACTTACAGATACACCCAAAATAGCCATCTAAATACCAGTGGAAGCAAAAATACATACATACAAAAACACTTCAGACACATAAGGACACACAGCTCAGTTGTGTCCAGCAGGACTGTCTCAATGTCAGACAGGGGAAAAATCTCCAGGACTTCCACTGCCAAGGAGAGAATGAGAGTATATTCTCTGAGTTACTCCTCTTCCTCCCCGAAGTCAGTACTTTGTTCCCAGATTCTTAAGCTGGTTCCATTCCTTGCAGACAAACAACTCTCCTTTCCACACCCCATGGCTCCACACCCTAGGCTGGTGCCACCTGCACCGTAGGTTTGGCCCCATTCTCTCCTTGTCCCGCATTCCCTGTACGCATCTGGGTTCTTTTTGCCGCCTTCTCATACTTTGGATCTCTCAGCCATTTTCTCTACTTACATCCATTTGCTTGCACACCAATTACAGACCAAAAACTGGTTATACTCTCACCCCTCATCTCAGGTTTGGTTCTAGTCACTTTACCCAGCCCATGTAAATTCAAGCTCCATCAGTTTTACCTGTTGTCCCATTTTTCCCAGTTCCTTTCCTTTGCTTCTCTTGGTCCTTGTCTTCCTACCCAGCAACATCTCTGATTCTCCCATCACTACACCACTGAAGTCAAACAGTTTCTCTGAACTGTCCTTGGGCGCAACGCGTAAGTGTTGGATGGGGGAGGGAAGAACAGACTCTTCCTCTTTGGAAGGCCTAGGACTTAAGAATTAATGCACCTTTGGAAAAATATTCATAAAACCTCTAAAAAGACATGCAAATCTCATGTTCAGTCATGGGAATCAAACTGGGATCTCTTGTGTATTTTCTTCCTCATGGAATTAAGACTGTTCAACAGAAACTTATAAAAAATAAATAGTAATAAAGAAACAAGCACACTGACACTGAATCCCTCACTAAACTTCTCCACAACATGTGCAGTGTCTTCACAGTGGAATCTCTCTCGTCCTCAGCTGAAGCTGGCAGCAGTGCCAGGACACAATTTGTATCTGGCGCAGCAAAAGCACAAGACGGTGCATGGAGCTGGCTGCCTACTGCTTCTCCTTAAACCAACACAGTGAGCATTCCACCAACACAGTCCCAGTATTGTCAGTTGATCCCTGGAGATCCTTCTTGATACATTAAGACAAACGAGGATCAGGCATGCAATCCACTACCACCAACACAACACTGATGCAGCATGCAGGAGTTGTGCCAAGTCTTTGTGCATTTTGTTGTCTCAGAGAAAGGGCCAAAATGGGTGTGCCTGTTAAATATGAAACAAAACAAAATGGTTGGCTTTTCTGAAGCAATAAAAATGGGTTTTCTGGTTCCAAAAGGAAAAAAATACATAATAAAAATAAAGTTAATGAATACCTGGTAAGGCTGCAGCCCTCCTTTTCAGCCCTTCGGTCGTGGATGAACCGAGGATACATTTACTTCCTAGCTTTGGTGAGTGAGTACCAAGTGCTACACCAGCAGGTACCCCAGATTAACCTCAGAGGAAGCAGTGTCCGTTCATGCCCAAAGACCTCAAGTGAGCAAAGGATTCCTATGCCCACATACAGAGAAGTATTACAGCAAATACCACACAGTACAAACACTTGTTAGGCTCCTTGTCTCATCCGTGGCCAGTTGATCATGGACACTGCTGAAGTTAAAACTATTCCCTAGCCTCTGTAGAATATCAGGCAGATATTAATCATGTGTATAGATGCACAAACACATGATTAATAAAATACACATTTTAACACATTAAAATAAAAACACATTAAAACACATACACTTTTGTCTGTACAAATGCTGCTGACACTCTTGTTTTCATAGAAAAGGAAGGTTGGAAAAGACCTTTAAGTCCAAATGCAATGAGACACAAACACATCATGTTTTAAAGCCAGTACCAGTGAAGTAGAACACTCTGTGAAGCATAGAGACCTCGTTGTGATACTGTCATTATTAATGCATTTCTCCAGAAGTACACAAAGACTTCATTTCCCTCTCCCTGCTGCAGGATAACCACGGGCAGGACACAAGTGGCATTTAAAAAATGTACTCCTCAATTCTCACTTTTTGTACCGCTGGGATGGGCTCTGTCTAAACATTCCAGTCTTGCCAACCTCTATTAAATTATATCCTATCCAATGCACTACACAGGAACATCAGTATTTTAAAATATTGAGTCTGCTCTACCTGAGTCCACACTAATCATGGCAGCTTCCAGACCAGGAGAACTGGAAAAATAATAGAACATTTAATTTCTGTGCTACAAGACTTCTCAGGAAGACAAAAGCAAGGGAAATGCGGGCACACACTGAGTTTTGGTTCTGCAAGCTAGAAAAAATTTATTGTACAGCTGCCTTGGAGGATCCAAGAAGAGCAAAGAGAAGCAACTGAAGTTGTATTTCCAACACTGAAAGTCTGAGGTGCCTTGAAAAATACAGACATCACATGTTAAGCCTGCTCTCCCCACCTGGTTATGCTATCTGCTCTAACGCATTTTTATCATGGATCTGACTGCTACTAAAGTAGTCTTTTTCACTGAAATACTGTTCTGAATAACAGTCTCCTTCTAGAGTTGTGGCATAAGATAATTCAAAAAGAATGCTGCAAAGGAAAAAATACAGAGGCAATAGCTGGCATAAATGGAGTCAAATCAGTATTTTTATATGGTCAACTTCAATTTGAAAGGCTCTCTGGGGCAGGAAAAGGAATTTTAAAAAAAAGTTCTGACTTTTTGATTCCTTACTACATGTGAGAAAAAATTGTTGAGTTTTCCCCTTCTCCTCCCACCTCCAAAACACTACTTTTGTTCTTTAGCACATATAAACAACTATCAGCCTCACCTTCTGAAAAGATCCAAAAGTCAAGAGGCCAAGCGCTTTTTTAAAAAAAAAAGCAGAAATGAATATTTGACCATTTTTTCTTTCATTCTCCTTTTCAAATGTTGGAATTTGAATATAAGTTAAACAAAACAACCACAACAAAACCTCTTGGAAAATAGACCTTAACCTTCCACACTCATTTTATCACCTTTCCCTTGGCTAGCAATATATATAGAAGATGCCATGAAACTACTTGCTCCCCAACAATTCAATCGAGCTCTGTACTGCTTTCAAAAATGCTAGTGGGGAAAAAAAACCAACCCTAAACAGTTGACCTAAGAGATTTTTATTTTATTCCAAGAATCTAGAGGGGAAAACTTACAGAAACAGCAACTAAAGTACAGTACAGTCTGTACTTTTCCTGACACAGCAGGAGCACCAAGTGTTTTATTTTTCCCTTTGCAGTTAAAGCACAAAGTGTCAGTGTGAAGGACACCACAGGTATGGAGTACACGCTGCCCCAGCTGGTTGCTCATCTTCTGCAAGGAGGAAAGGCACGGCAGCACAGCAGCCAAGCCACCAAGCTGCTCATGATCATACCCAGTGCGGGGTGCTGGCCTCAGCCACCCTTCCTGCACTGCCGGGCTGTGGTGCTGGGATGGCCCAGCTCTGCTTGTACAAGAACATGGCACAATTGCACAACTGCCCAGAACTCAACACTGTACTGTGGATGTGCCTGGTAACACCATCCTCTCTTCTTCTGCCATGCAAAACCAACCAGTAAATACTGCCTTGTAAGGAAGGTAATCTCATGTTGAGCTGCAGTTATACCTCACGCAAATGGAATTTAATTCCTGATGCACCTGATGCTGTCGGGTAAGGGGTACTACAGTCCAAATCAGAACTCCACAGCCACGGAGGGGTAACAGACCCTGCTACCAAACCCACACTTACAGGTGTGGAGGATTCTCCTGTTACAGAGGAACATTTACTGCACATTCTACCAAAGAAATAAATCTACAGTGTAAAATGTTTGCTGGAAATTTAATCTGAAAGAAAAATGAGGAGTAGAAAACTGGGAAAACATTTATATATGGTTTTTAGATTACTTCTCAAAATTTATGTGTCAATACCCCAGCTGGAGAGCTGACTTTTAAATCTGACATGTAAATACTCAGTGCTTAGGGTGGGGGTTGTAATCAGAAAATGTGGGATAGCAACTTCCCTGATGATAAAAGAGAAGGGCTGAAGCTACACCACTGTATAATAAACAGGGTTCTATTTCATGATGTAGATGCTCCAGCTCAGATATTTGCAGTGGTAAGCCACAGAGATGTGAATTAAGGACAGCACTTTAAGTCAATGAACATAAGCAGCATCAGTTGAAGAGATGGTTCAGATGGCTGCTGTGTTTTGCGTGGGTTGTGAACACAAACACCAGGACACTGGGCTAAGACTGCACATTTACCATACAGCACTGGTAAAAGAAGAAATTTAAAGAATCAGTCTGCTCTTTTAATACCATGCTCTTTCTAGAAATAGGATGATTACAGAAATAGGAGAAAAAACAATCACAGCCACAATGCAAGTAACATTAAAAGCATCACTACATGCCCTCGTACATAGGAGAGATGCTCCAGCCCTCTGATCATCTTAATGACCCTCCTCTGAACTCACTCCAGCAGGTCCACATGATTTTTATGTTGGGGGATCTAGACTTGGACACAGTATTCCAGGTAGGGTCTCGCAAGAGTGGAGAAACGGGGGAGAATCGCCTCCCCTGACAAGTGGGTCACATGTCTATGGATACAGCCCAAGGTGCAGTTGGCTTTCAGGGCTGCAAATACACATTGCTGGGTTATGTAGAGCTTCTTGCCAAACAACATCCCCAAGTCCTTCTCCCCCAGGCTGCTCCCAGTCCATTCTCTGCCCAGCCCATAGTTGTGCCCAGGATTGTCCTGACCCAGGACCTTACACTTGGCTTTGTTGAACTTGAGGACACAGGCCCACCTCTCAAGCCTGTCAGTCCTCCTGGATGGCATCTCTGCCGTCCGGAGTGTTGACCACACCACATGGCTTGGTATCACTGGCAGATGTGCTGAGGGTGCTACCACTGATCACGTCACCAATAAAGACATTAAACAGCGCCAGTCCCAATACTGACGCCTGAGAGGGGGTCACTGATCTTCATTTGGACATCGAGCTGTTGACCCAAACTCTTTGAGTGCAAACATCTAGCCTATTCTTTATATATCCATCAAATTCATGTCTCTCCATTTTAGAGATGAGGATGTCTTGCAGGACAGTGTCAAATACTTTGCAAAAGTCCGGGCAGGTAACACTGGTCATCCCACCATCCACTGTAACCCCACCACGAAGGCCTCCAGATTTGTTGGGCATGGTGTGCCCTTAGTGCAGCCATGTTGGCTACCAGCAACCACCTCCTTATTTTTCATGTACGTCATTTTCAGGAGGATCTTCTCCATGATCTGGCCTTGCACTGGAGTGAGACAGACTGGCCAGCTCCCACTTTGGTACAGGTGATCAGATGGATGCACTAGTCAGGATGTCCCACTGTCACCTCCTCCTTAGGGGTCAATTCCTCAACCACAGAACTATTTCTTAACCTTGCAAAGGTTAAGAAGAGACTCTAACTTCTCTTATTCTTCTCTTTGGTACATGTTTGCCAGCTATGGCAGAGAATTTTGTTATCACATAGGAAATGCTTAGAATGCTCACCAGCCAGCTAATCAAAGGAGCATATATGTAGTGAATAGCCTTTTTGGTGCTAGAACGGGGTCTTTCAAGGTCACGTTACCTATTTTTACACCATTAAATGTTTTCTTCCACATGGTACAAGAAGACTTACCTACAGAAGTTATATCTGAACATCGCATAACCACAGATAAAAGTTATTTCTGTGAGCTGAAAGCAAAAACCACCTTCCAAAAACACACCTCTTAACCCTCTCTAGTTTTTTTAATGTGTAAAACTTTTACTTCTAGAATCTCTGAACTGAAAACCTGCAGCTGAAACAGAAGTTCATTTAAACTAGAAAATACATACTATAAGAAAGTTGTGCAAATTAATTAACCCTGAATAAAAAAAATAGTATTTTTAATGAGAAATTTGTTCCTGGGGAAGTGAAAAGCACAACCATCTTGAGAGTGACTGCAAAATGCCCCCCTATCAAAATCCACTAAGTCTGCTTTATATTATTGACAACTCCCTTATTTGAGGCTGATAATAAATCTCCTTTTCAGCATACTTGGAATAGCTCGGTATCTGGCGGTTTGGTGCTGGGGCATCTTGTGTGTGCACCACCTCAAGGCCATTAACTACAAAAACTAAGAGGCTAGGCTCTTTTGCCTCCATCCCAGTTTCTGACTCACAGGTCCCAAGGGCAGTCAAACTGCGAGTGGCAGGAAGCAGGGCATGGGTGGGAAAGGATACAGTCATTAGCTCAGTCGGCTAGGTGCCCCACCAGCAGCAAGGAAGAGCAGAGCAGAAACCATGGTGGTGACTGCTCCTGTTACCAACAGCACTGCCACCTCTGGACAGAAACAACTGAAAACAGTGGCCACTTCAGCCAATTGCTGTCACATCCACCCGTGGGTGTCCTGTGGCTTTGAGCATGACCAGCAGGTCTACTATCAGGCAAGTCAGAAACAGCCTTAGTTGCATTTCACTGATGTGCTTCCCAAATCATCCTCCACCAATGCCCCATTAATGCCCATGTCAACCAGTGTAACTGAGAAAGAAACACCTTGTCCTACACTGAAAGCAAACCACTGAATCGGTGACAGGGGCTTAGTTGTCTCAAACACAGAAAATGCTCTCCCCTGAAAGACATACATTTTCTCATAGTCAGTGTAGCCTCCTGCTCTCTCAGTTATTACTGGGAAGAGCAGTGCTGTGTCATCTTTTACTTTCTGAGCTTGAAATCTCTGTCCCGTTTACTTATGCTGGAAACTAGATGCCAACATGGTACGTCCAAACAAGTATGAATTTATTCTCTTCAAGCACTTGATTCCCCATGCATTTTTTTTTTCATCTTGCAGTATTTGTCTACTTGAAAACTGTCCTTCATGATTTCCTGAAATATTTATTTAATTCACATTATACTGTCTGCATGCTTTTTGGCTCCAAGCATATCTGTGAAAAATGAAGAGCATTCAATGTAAAGATACTCTCCAAATCAGAACAGCTCAGGCCTGGCAAAATAAACACAAGTTTTTTAATAATATAAGGCAAACAGTAGATACCAATCTCAAGTTCCTCACAGCCTGGGAGAAAGACGTGCAAAGTGATCTACTGAATTCAGTGGGAGAGAAACTCAGTGTCAGACCACCATGACCTTCTCCTTTATGAAAATGCATCCCAACAGATCTGAGCTTCAGACCACCATAGTCCTCCTTTCTGTAAATACATCCTAGTAGATCTGGGCTAGCTGTGTCAGCCAGTGATGCTGATGAACACGAGGTTGACTCCCAGTGTTGATTAAGCACCTTGCTGTCTTCTGTGGCAGAGGAGAAACCCCACAGCTCCCCCATCTCCCTTGCCAACCCTTGAAAATGTGGCACACCTGCCCCACTCTTCCAACAGTAAATCGTCCCCTGTTGCCTTACACTACTTCATTATCACAACAAAAGTGACAAAGGAAAAAACAGTTAAAATCCAGGGCTTGAATTCCCATACTAGGATGGGCTTCACAATACTCAGGTAAAAGGCTGGTAAAGCAAGAGGAGCAAAGCCCCAAATTTTTCTTTTCCTTCCTTCCTTCTCCAAATCATCTCCCCAAAGCATGGATGCAAGCTAGCTGTTTGCCTGAAAACATCTTTTAACACAAAGGTGCATCAGTGTTACCTGCTGAAGCACAAGCAAAGAAGGCTCTATTCGCTGTCTATCCAAGAACAGCTGAATCTCAAACCCAAAATATTTAGATTTAAAATGCCATTACCCTTCTGTGCTTATAAAGCTCTGAAGAGGTGAGAAGTGGAGAACAGATACATAGGGCTATTTTAACAGGAATAACCATCAGGAAAGAACATGGACTCCTGGGATAGAAACCTGTTGTGCAGTATTAAAGCTGATATACAGTTTCAGTTTTGTCTTACAGCTGTGCACAGAGTGGAAAAAAATGGAAGAATTGTCTTCTGCAAGAATGGTTCAACAAACATTTGTTTTTATGAGTCCTGGAAGGACATTACTTTGTCACATGCTTTCCTCCATAAGAAATATGGTTTATGCTGCATAATCAGCACGATATTTCAAATACTGGGAATTGTTCCCTCTCTCCCTTTCTCATATTAATTTAGTACAGATTATTTCTATGAGATGTGTATTGCTTTCCAAACTTCAAAAGCCTAAGTGATTTGCATTTGCCAAAAAACATCCAAAACTTTTCCTCTGAATTACAAACAGTTTAGAACAACACTCTGATTTTCCCAAAAAAGTTAAAAAAGCAATCACCAGATTAAATATGGAAAAGGTCATTATTAGAATTAATTCTTTATGTACATTCTGTATAACTAAAACCAGTGGTGTATGTCTATGAAAAATATTCAAAATTAGCAACTTTGAGGGCAACAGCTACTTTTCTGCTTTTGAAGTGATGCTTTGCAGCAAATAGGTGCACAGCCCCGCTCCCTTCACTGGAGCTTTCACACCACTGATCTTTCATGAGAAAACATGGGCTTGTTGAAGGGAACAAACTACTCCGTATATAAGGACAAAAGCAAAGAGGCTACCAGAAGTGCCTGAAACCACAAGTGCAAGCTCCCTTCAGATGGCAGCACTTGAGAGACAACTCGACTAACCCAGGACTGTCAAAAACATGAAAAACCCCTCCACCCATCCCAAATTAATATCCTGTTGAAACATTAAGGGCTGGTTTTAGCAGAGCCAGCCCCTCACCCAAGCCCATTCGAGGGTCTCACTCACCGATCCATGAGAAGCAAACCCCTGGATGTTACTGTGTTCAGTTTTTCAGCAAATTAAGTCTGAAGCACACTTTCTTTTGCCTTAAAGGGACTGCATAGTCCTGACACATCAGCAGGCAGGGAGCCCAGTGGTTGCTACAGAGCATTTATTTATACTCATTTGGAATTTCCTGAGACAGTCCCAGCCCGGCAGCCAGCCCAGCCCAGCGCCAGCGGTTTCCTTCACAGCACTTCACATGCTGTGCAATGCCTCTGGTTCCCCAAGGGTTAAAATACATGAAATGGGCAGCAGGACAAAAGGAGCTGTACCAAATGATACACTAAAAAGATGTTGTGTTTTTGGTTTTGGGGTTTTTTTCTGAAGAAGACAGATTTAGTTCCCAAAAGGGAATTATAAGTTCAGGTCACTTCTCTTCCACCCTGTGTTCTCGCTTCCTCCCAAGCCCTTCACCCCAACCTCTCTTATTTCTCACTCCCATATGTGGATTGAGAGCACAGAAATGTTCATTGATATAATTTGGGCAGAACGATCACCTCTGTTGTAACCACCACTGCTTGCAATTTTGTCTGTGTTACAGTCAATCTTGTTTTATTTACACTTCTCAAATGCAGGTTATAATTTGAGGGATAAAAATAAAAACTTAGTATATGTTTTCTTTTTTTTCTGAAACACAGCCAAAATATACAAGATATCCTTCATGCTAGTAAAAGCACTTTCAAAACAATGCACAAACATATCTGATTTTTCCATATTCCATTTTCTTGTTTCCACATAACACCAAGTATTAACTCAAGTAAGGATAACTGGGATTCCAGATGCAAGAAGACTCACTTCTCAGCATCATAAAAAGAGCCTCAAAGCCCTCAGCTCCATCTCTTTTCACCTCTGCTTACAACAACAGTTGCTGTTACAAGGTGACAGACTCATTAACAAGGGCAAAGGTCCTTTAGTCCTTCACAGGACTAAAGGGAAATAACTTCATTTCCATGTTTTCCATGCAGATTCCCAAGAACAGAAAAAAAAAAAAGGTGGGGGAGGAGGGACACACACATGAATTCTCTAAACAATTTCCAAGATCACTGCAGACTGGAAGAGCTGTGCTTCAAACAGAAGTAGGATCTCGTGCTGAAATGGCAGGAGCAAGGTCCAAGTCCTCTACAATGCCTTCAGCTAAAATTGCACAGACTTCCAATAAAAGTGTTTCCTGAATGTCTGATGGTTTCAGTGGCATTTAATATGAAGCAAAGTAATATACAATACTTGCAGGCATCAGCTTTTGACTCTAAAGTAGGTCCTGCCCTCTAGGTAATTTGAAATTTATTTCCTGGAATTAGAAGTCATTGATGTATCCGGTACAAAACATGAGCTCACAAAAAAAAAAAAAGTCCAAAGAACACAACTTGTTTCATCTATGGACCACATAGGTACGAATTCTAACTGAACTTGGTTTGCTCAGTGCTCTAACCACCCCATGCATGAAGAAAAACAGCTCTCCATGAAATATTATTTGGGAACAGTTCCTAACCATGGTTTGAAGTTTCTGCTGGAAGACAGAAAAACTCTAGGGCTGCGGACACTCAACCCATGCTTTCAGTTCAGGGAAAAAGCAAAAATTCAGCCCTTGAAATACTACCTGGAGCCTGCAGCCACCGCTTTGTGCTTGCTGCTCTTCAAGCCCTATCTTTCAAGCATCCAGGTGATCCAGGTGAGAATGAGCAGTGCATAGCAGCACTGGCTGTTAATGGTGGCCATCTCTAGCTCCATCAGCAGGTTCTTCACACCAGGCAGGGGAGATCATTAAAATACCCATCTAATTTTCTGTTGTGAAAACAAACGTGACACATGGAATAGCGAAGAGAAGAGAATGGACAGAACATTCTTCTCAAGAGTTAGGATTCTGCTCAGAGAAAAAAAAAATCTCAACATTAGATGGTTTCATTTTTCTAAAAAAAGACAGCATGATATCCTGTTTAGAGAAGAACAGATTTTAGCAGCTGTCTCCACATGCTCCATCTGTTCATCATTACTCTGTGGTTTTGAGGGCTTGGCATTTGAACAGGCACTTTATCAAGTCATGCACCTTGAGTGGACTGTCCTCAAAACTCTCTCCAGGCTGGAAAAGACCTGCCACGAGTGCATCTAATAACCCATAATGCGTATCAGCACATCAGCCCCTGTCCAGCAATTCAAATATGGAGGCACATGTCTGGGTTAGCACCAGTAAAACCTAAAGGCAAAGAGCATATATGTATTTATTTTCTTGGCCTTTGAGACCATTAATGTGTCAAATAAACTCATTGAGCTACTGTTTGCAATAGAAACAAAACTGAGGTCAGAGCACAGCTCTCCAGTGACCAAAAAACCTGACTTGGACTGAAGCAGAGTCAGTGTAAGGTTTGGTGTATGGGCAGCTATCCAGCTGATAAGTTCTTATCTAAAAAGCACGTTATTTCACACCCCTTTTGAAAACAAAAGGCAGAGAGGGCACAATGGATCTGTGAAAGGCAATGGATGAAACACAGCTCTTTGAAACACGTGCCTCCAACAGACCATTTCCTCAGCAATGGAGTGGCTCTGCTTGGAAAGAATGAAATAATCTCCCTGATTACAGTGATCCAGTCCAGGGGAGCACAGAGCTTGGCCATACCCACCACTGTTGGGTTTCTGTTCCTATCCCCAAAAACAGCTACTGCATTTTGATGAAGTTGGGATATGGGGTTCTTCTAGATTTTAATTTGTGAGAGTGTGGGCATGTGCTATTTTGGTTTTTCTCTTTACAGCCTTCCAGAATTTGCCAGCTGTTTTCCACAGAATGATTTAAAACCTGCTAGCCATTGAGGTCAGACATGAAACTGATGTGGCCCAGCCATCCCCTCCCTAGCAGATGCCTCTGGAAGGGTATAAGAAGAAAGCAAACATACAGCAACATTTCTCCTCTTGGCATAGAGAAACCTGCAGCCCAGAGACTTCCCAAGCTGGGGTGTTCCAGGATGGGTTTTAAGTCACAGTGTCAAACGCACGTTTTTAGGTGCAACTGGTAAATGCACCCCATATTATCATGAACTGCCCATCTTGTTTAGCTTCACACAGAATGACCTTCAACTACTTGGTATTTTGGGTGTCCTCAGGTAAGTAACGATCCCTATTGTTCTCCCAATGTGCCTGCTTGGGAAAGCTTATGGTAAGAAGTCTAGTTGTGGGACCAAGTAGACCATTCAAACCTTCAAATCTGGTGAATTTTTTTTTTTTTCTTAGAATCACAGAATCACAGAAATTTTTAGGTTGGCAAAGACCTTTAAGATCATCAGCTGTTAACTCAGCACTGCCAAGTTCACGATCATGTCCCTTCCCAAGCACTCTGTCTACATGTCTTTTAAACACCTCCAGGAATGGTGTTCCCACCACTTCCCCGAGAAGCCTGTTCCAAGCTTGGCAACCCTTTTGGTGAAGAAATTATTCCTAATACCCAATCTTCCCCAGCACAACTTGAGGCCTTTTCCTCTCATCCTGTCACTTGTTGCCGGGCTACCTGGTACCACCACCTGGCTACACCCTTCTTTCAGGCAGTTGTAGAGAGTGATAAGGTCACCTCTGAGCCTCCTTTTCTCCAGGGCAAACACCCCCAGCTCCCTCAGCTGGTCCTTAAATTACTTCTGTTCCAGAGCCTTCACCAGCTTTGTAGCCCTTCTCCGGACATGCTGCAGTACCTCAATGTCCTTCTTGCAGTGAGGGGCCCAAAACTGAACACAGGATTTGAGGTGTGGCCTCACCGATGCCGAGCACAGGGGGACAATCCCTGCCCTGGTCNTGGCCACACTGTTGCTGGTACAGGCCAGGATGCCATTGGCCTTCTTGGCCACCTGGGCACACCCTGGCTCATGTTCAGTCACTGTCACCAGCACCCCCAGGTCCTTCTCCTGTGGGCAGCTTTGCAGCCACTCTGCCCCAGCCTGTGACACTGCCTGGGGTTGTTGTGACCCAAATGCAGGACCTGGGCTTGGCCTTGTTGAACCTCACACCATCGGCCTTGGCCCATTGATCCACCCTGTCCATATCCCTTTGCAGAGCCTTCCTGCCCTCCAGCAGGTCAACACTCCTGCTGGAGTTGGTGTTGTCTCTAAACTGCATGACAGTGCCCTCAATATCCCCTCATCCAGATCATCCATAAAGATATTAATCAGGACTGGCCCCAGTACTGAGCTCTGAGGAACACCATTGGTGACTGGCCACCAGCTGGATGTAACTCCATCCACCACCAGCCTTGGGGCCTGGCCATCCAGATGCAATGAACAGTGAGTAAAGCCACTGAGCCACAAGCAGCCTATGCCCAGGAGAATGCTGTGGAAAACAGTGTCAAAAGCCTTACTTAGTCCAGGTAGAAACATCCACAACCTTTCCCTCATCCACTAAGCAGGTCACCTTGTCATAGGAGATCAGATCATTTAACCACAACCTGCCTAATGGGATCCACGGGCAAGACTACACATCTTATTTAGGTGCCATGTAACTGATAAACTAATGAGCAGTGCATGCAGTGCATCACACAGTAGAAGGACTGGAGATGGACAGTAAAGCTGGACTGGATGAGGTGATGCTACACACAGTCGCACAAAGATACGTCTCTCCTGCTGCTGTAGTGGTGTCTTGTTATATGGGCTGAGATTGTCTGGCTGAGCCACATATTTGTTTGTAGAGTTGTAGCCCTTAGAACTTTTCTCTGCAAAGGGACAGTTAAGTAATTTTCTCAGAATTGTCAACAGTGCATTTTCCACAGCACTGAAAATGGGTTGCGAGGAAGCAGAGGCAGAGGAGGGTTGGGTATCAGTCTGCACTCTTCAGGGTACAGACATGGAGAAGTCCCTGTTCATCCCTGGGGAGAGCTGGGGTGAAACTAAGCACTGGAAAAAAGCACTGAGAGGAGTATCAGGGAACAAAAAGGGAACGATGGCAGACACACTGTCTGAGAGAGAGGAAGGGAATAGGACTGTAACTAACGGTGACAAGGGAGAACAGTGAAAGTCTAAATGGTGATGCAGTGGATGCACAGCCATGTAAGCACACTCAAGTCCTGGCAATCTTAAAAGCTATGTAACAGCCATCTGTCTCCACATACAACAAACCAGAGAATAGGAGCAGAAGAGAATGATTCTAGGCAGGAATACCTTTTTTTAACTTTATAACTTAAGATATGGAAAAAAAAAATTAAAGAATCACACTTCTGCTGGAGGGAGGGGAGAAGAGGGGCTGGGGAGAAAGGACTTAGCCATGGACTTACTGAAGTAAATGATATTTGTAAGCCCTTGAAACCTGACTGCCCTGATCTCGTCTTTATACTTGTATCATATGCAAATATTAGTCCACTTTTTTCAACCATGGCCACGTGCTTTGCTGTATTTTCTTGCATTGTACTTTTTTTTTTTTGAAAGCTGCACATTTTAGCTTTACCACGCAGTGTACATGAAGTGTTAAAAATTGACCTGTTTGCTAGTATTAGACCTGAAATTCCAGTAACAGCAGCAGAGCTGCACAAGTGTTTCCTTTCTATTATTTGAGCCGCAAACCATATGACAGTGCTCCAGGCAGAGAGGTTGGCTGTGTGGAGGAAGGGTAGGGAAGGGGCTAGGAGTATATCAACAACATGCCCCCCAGCAGTAAGAGATTTCTCCAGACAAGGGATGTCTGGTTTACACAGGGAGTACAGTCTGTTTCCAATTATCAGGTAACTTAATCCTCACCCTAATCTGACCAAACTTTCAAACCCAGATATTAAAAAGTACCCCCCCACACACAGACTTTCAAACAAATACTGAAGGGCAATAAAAAAATATCACAGACAGGTCCTGTATCTTGAAGGAAATCAACATATTGTTATACAGGAAAAAGATACAAGAATAAATTTAAAAAACAAATTATTTATATACATAAAACATTAATTACACTGCAAGATAACTAGGGAGGAGACACTGGGCAAAATAAAGGGATGGACTGTGAGAAGGGGTAAGGGTCACATTACCTACTTCTACAGATAAGAAAGCTTTGCAAAAGGTAGGGAAGGACGGACAGAAAACGTGAAAGAGTATGACTGGATTGCACACCCACCTACCTCTCCAAGCATCTGAGCATTTAGTTTTGTCAAAGTCTGTGTGAAGAGTCAGATGAAGAAAATTCTCAAGAGACTGGAGGATACGCTCTAAAGAGTTTTAGAGTTAGAGAGATAGGGAGGAGGAGAGCCTTTTCTGGACCTGGTTGATCTGCTAATTACCCCCGGACACCCCAACCTATATCCCACAGCAGAGATCAACCACTCCTTTCTGCCAGTGTGGTAAGTGTAATTTCTTGATGAAATCAGAGGAGGCAATGGCAGAAAAAAAGGGGAGGATGGACACAAGCATGCTTCTGTCCCAAAGCGCAGAGCTGGTTACACTGAGACATCCTGGTAGGAATCTGTACTCTGCTGCCCAGGGGAGTCATGTTACCAGAGGAAGGAAATGGAGATACAGCAGCAATGCCAACGTGGGAAGTCCGAGTGCTCCCTCAGCCCCTAAAAATCCTGTGAAAACATGATACAGGAAGGGCTGCCCTTCTATCATCTCTAATACAAAGCTTTACAAATGGCTCAAAAGAGGGGGAGGAGAAAGGTGGCCACTACAAGAAACTTCCCAAGGACTTCTGCTCCAGTAGTAACCCTTCTGTAAGGAACATACCCAAATAAAGCCACTCAAGTGTTTACAAACAGAAGACAACCAACTGTCATCAGGTTATTTCCATCCCAGCCATTTTCCTGAGGAACCATATATTTTTAAAAGAAACAAAATACCTTCCCTTCCCACAGGGAGGAGACTCATATGCATTATTCATAAACTGCCTTCTGCAGAAGAATCTGGGAAGTGAGAAATACTGTAGAATAGTTTGGGGGAAGATTTACTGAGTTATGTATCTTGAAAGTGGGGAAAGGCAGACAATGAAGAGAGAATAATTTTTCAAGTCTGGAAAAAGTTTATTCTTGGTGTTTTTCCTGTGACATGTGCCTGCTACTGGTGCTTGCTCCTTACCCTCACCCCAAATGCCATCAGACAGTGCAAAGCAGTGACTTCCACCACGAGAACTTAGGGGTTTTATCACTGGTAATCTCCAGTTCAGTAAGGCTGCACAGTACCACAAACAGAAAGACATGCCTGATGAATCCCTAGAAAACTACTGGCTTTAAAATACAAGATGAGCACCCTGAGCTGCCTCCCAGGGTGTAAAGGGCATGTACTTCCACAAGGAGCAGCAGCAGGCCACAGGAGAACGTCCAGGTGCTGCCCACACGAGTGCATCACAATAGCTCAGAGAAGGCAAGCCTGCATTGCTCCATGAGCAAGCTTTTGTCAGACAGAATGAACACAGTCCTCTGCCTACGTGAGATGTAAGCATCTTCTGGGCAGCTGCAGAAAATAATCCAGAATGTGACACAACTGTGGTAATCTCTGAAGAAAAGACAGCTCAATTAAATCTGTTCCTTTTCTCAAGGCTGCTTTGTCCCCTGCAGAGCATCAGCATCTGCATCTGCATATAATGGCTTTGTATCTTGGGCCACCTCTTTCCCACCACGTGCAATTTCCATTTCTAAGGACTGGGCTATCCCAGAGCAGACTGCTGTGTCCCCACACTCCCAATGACACTGTATTTACTGTATCCTTTCCAACTTCTTCCTGACCCTTACCTTTCCACCACAGACCTGCAGTGTGTTCTTTGGGCAACAAGTCCTGAATAAAAGAGGATGCATGGTCCCTGGTCATCTGCAGCCTCATGAAGGCTTTTAGGTTGAGCAAATAAAAGTCAGTGCATTTTTAAGCTTTCTGCAGGAGAGACAAATGCACCCTTGGATTACAGGCATTAACTAGCAGTTGCAGAAACAATTATTAATTCAAGTAAAAAGCTGGCATTCACTGTGAGATCACGTGCTTCAGCTCCAGCCATCTGTCTTAAAGGCAGAATGTACTACAACACACTGATGAAAATTTTGATATGACTTGTTAACAGCCATCTGTGAAATCACTAGAGGCTCACTCACCTTAGAGGCTCACTCACCTTTATCCCCACATATTTCAGGGTCCCACCCTAGCTTGTTTTTAAATACTGGGCACCACCAGAGTGACTCACAGGATCACTTGTGGGTGAGGCAGGAGCTGGATCCCAGTGACAGCCATCTGCCCATCCCAAAAGCTCAAGAGTGCAGGCCAATTCCACGGGCTCTCCTGATGGCAAGAGCCTCTCACCAGCTACCAAAACACACCTTGGGCATACACCCATCTCCATTAATTCTGGAAGTCGTTGGAAACAGGCTTGGAGCAGGGAGCATGGTAGGTGAGGAATAGGTTTAAACAGTCTCTCAAAACATAGTCCTGGCTCAAACAAATTATCCTTGCATGGCTGATTTGCTAAAAATACAAACTCACCCGAGTCCTGGTCACTTGCATCTGCTAAACCAAGCAAACTCAGAGGCTGCTGAGCGCAGAGCCTGGTGTGTCAGTAGCACTGCAGTGATACCTCAGTGATACCTGCAGCAAGCAGTGAGAGCAGCTGGCAGCTGGGCTCTTGGGGGCAGGCACCTGCCATGCTCAAGAGTAAAGGCTCTAGCAGATGGACTACTACCTAGCAATCAAACACTTTCAACTGCTAACTCCTTCAGGTCTGTAAGTTCCCAGATTGATGGTCTGTAATGAAGAATGGTGAATATTCTGCTAAAGTTAGTAACAGTGGTAATGTTCTGGTGCACAGAGTTTTCTGCTTAGACTATATTTACATTAAAAAGGCTAGAAATCATGCAAAATTCCGTGCATATTGCCTAATATGAATGAGGAAAATTGAATCAAAGGAGAGACTAAGTCAAATTATACAGTAACTGAAAGAAAAGTGTGTCTACAAATCTTTGTTAAGAGTTGTTACAATTCAACGCAGAGGATATATGATAAAAACGTTTGCTCTAAGGAAATGTGTGTTCTATTTATTGACTTTCAATTTAAAGGGTTAATAAGTTAGCTGGGGTTTTCATAATACTTTTCAACAGTTGCTTAAGCATTTATATACCAGCAGATGGAAAACACATTTATTAAACATTTGGTCTTTGAGTCATGCTGACGTTAGTATCTCAAACAACATTAATTCAGGCAGCAGCTTTTTGTAATGGCCTATTCTCTGACTAACGGGTGCACAGTTATAACTTCACGCAGGAGTCAGGAAAACTGCTCAGATACAAAGAAAATCTGACCAGAAACCCGCAGGGTGCTCCAGAGTAACTGTGCACATATAAAATAACCAGAGGGATGTCAGGCTGCTGCAGAGGAAACAGCGGTCCAGATAGGGCTTGTATCTCTCATCAAACCACCTGTGGTCCTGCAGCCCTGGCTTGCTCTAGAGAATGGAGGTGGATGCCCACGTCAGCTGGGAGTGAAAAGAGTAAACTGGGATCAAAGACACTGGACAGCTGCAGACTGGCTATTACAGCAGCAGTTCCTTGCTTTACAGGTGCAAGGACATGAACAGTAAAAATGATGTTCAGGTGCTACAATGCCACTGCTTTAAGAATTGTGCAGGAATACAAAGCATGGAGTGGAGTTAAACATGCAGGGAAACAGTTCAAGTGAATGTGCGCATGATGTAGTACTTCTACATGTAGAGAAGCATGTTAAAAATGGAAGGGGAAGGCATGACAACATAAATTCGTACACTAGACTGAGGAGAAGGCACAGACAGAAGGGAGGAAAGAGAAAGGATCAGGGAAATCTCCAATACTACGTACAGGAAACACTATGCATTTGCTTTACAGCAAAAGTAAAAAAAGGGTTTGTGCAACAGCCTTGCTATACTGACCCCTGCAAGCCCATCCTTCTCAAGAAAACTGGAAATGCTTTTTTAAAGTCTGTTAAAAAATGACTGACAATTCTGAAGTCTCTGGATACACAGAATGAGGTGCTTAGGGAAGTCAAATAAAACAGATGTTTTTATTATGCTTAGTAACAAATACAGTTTTTAACCCTTTATCTTCTTAAAATCAGTCTCCTATGTTTGTTTTGCTGCTTCCTTGTTTTCCACATCAGAATAAATAGAATTAGACTAGAAGTTTATTCAGAACTTTCAGAACATGTGTTTTGAAAACAAAGTTTTCACGAACCAGTTGTTAGTGAAAGGAATGAAAATCCATGCAGAACTATTTCCAAACTGCCCTGTAAATTTTCTGCTTGTGCACTGTGCTTTTTGTAGCTGACTGGAAGACATTTCTAGAGATATCACCATGGAAATGTTAGCAGAGCCTCATTAAATAGAAGAATTATGCATGAATCATAGAAAGCACAGAAGCTTACAATTACTGGAAGTTTCACCCAGCAGTTAATTGAGACACTAATACTATTTAGAGAAACAATCACCTCATTTATTTTTCTCTTGTACTGTGCAAAGAAAAATTAATTTGTATCATGTGCCAAACCAACTGCAGACTCCCAATAGCTCCCCACAGCCAGAGGGTATTTCCCCCTCCTGAAGCAGCTTCTTGGATGACTGCACAGCTTACTCTGGACTTGCACTTCACTCCTTAACTCTGGTGAGTTCACTGGACTGAGCAGTGAGCTCACATGCCACCAGGGCAGACTCTAAAGAGCAGTTACGACCATCCAGCACCTGATAAAATAAAGCAAATTTTTTCACAAGCACCAATTTATCTGTCACTAGTGTTGCAGAGAATTCAGCTCTTTTCTGAGAAGACGGCAGAACTTTGACAAAGTCTAGTCCTAAATCACTATCAAGTCACAAAAATAATTTCCAAAATTGATAAAAATTAAAAAATAATCTCGCAGCCCAAAGAAATACAATTCACTACAAGACCTCTGTGCAATGAAACTGTGAACAGTGTGATAAAATTTTTAAGTCAGCAGCAAACAAAATTATTGCCAAACAGTACTGAAGCATAAATCACAGTCTCTGTCATTTATTCACCATATTTAAGGTTCATGTCTTCACTGAGATAGGCAATAGAGAGAGAAACTTATGACAGGTGCTTTCATGTTAAAGTCATCACTTGCTTTGTAGTTTATCTCTTGTACACTCACTATAGTATTTACAGCAAATGTACTTCCCATAAATACCCCTTAAAAAAAAATCTCTATACAAATGCAAAATAGCTAGATCCTTTCCCGGAAACAAGTTCCAAATTCAAGCATTCCTCTACAGATTTCATCTGCAGCAGCAATAGTCTATATAGGCTTGTACACTGAAAAGAAATTACCGAAATGGCACACAGGCATAATCATTTGATAGTGCAAGTACTCACATTCTCGAGCTAACCAAAGCAAACCACTGCTTCTTAGTCACTTCATACTTGAATGAAGCTGAACATGTGGTCAGACTTGCCAAAATATTCAAGTAACATAAATGCGGCTTAGTAGTCCCTAACAAGTCTTTCTAGTTCTTTTTCCTGCTGCTGATTGATTCAGAGGGTGCAGAAAACACCACCCCTGAAGTTTGTCTTTCCACTCTTAGAGCTCCATGCAATTAAGAAACTTGCTTCAATACCTCCAACGCCCAGATCAGTTCCTGCTCATCCAAAGGCATTCTCTCCCCGGCAGCACAGCAGCCCAACAAATCACAGGTATTTGCAGCCCAATATTCTGTCTGTTACAAACTGCTGAGGATTTGGAGACACAGGCGTACATAGCTGCATGTTAGAACGCTGGCCTCAAGGGTTTGCAAAGCCAACAAGTCCTGACAGTTTCTGCAAAATGTTGTCCAATTTAATTCTGAATTAAATACTTACAATTTATTACAGCGTCTTTCTACAAATAAGGGAACAAACAGCTTTATCCTGCAAGAAGCCTTGTTTGCATAGCAATCCTGAAACTAAAACTTCATCTTGCATTAACACATCCCCCAGTACAAGCATTTAGCTTCTTTCAGACTTACATGTCAGCCCACCAACTTTTTCAATAGACAATTCTACTGCAGGCAGAAAATAAATTAGTAAACCAATCAGTAACACTCCATGCACAATTTTTCTTTCCTTGTAAGCAGAGGAAATTTTTCTGCATGACTTAAGTTAAAGGCATATTACAAAGAAAAGTCAAGTTACATGGGGGGTTTAGGCAGCAAACAGCTACAGTTAAGTCACATAGCAGAGGTTTTTTGCAGTCTGCCTTCTCAAAAGGGATACTGAAGGTCACAAAAGGATATGGTTTCTATCTTAAAGAATATACCTCTAATTATATAAAAAGAGGGTGGGGAAGGGAATAGAAATATCTTATTTCAGCATTCTCAAGATTTAACAGCATTGGTGAATTTAACCTTAAATCATCAACAGATAATAGTAATTCCAAAGATCTAATGTAATTTTCACTAGCCTTTAAAAGAGACTTCTTGTTTTGCATAAACTGGACATAATGACACTCCATATTTCGAATACCCTGCACACAAAATGTTTTAATCCCATGCTCTAATTAGAGTAATTCTACAGTGAGCATAGTGAGCAACCAACGAGCTCCTGCCATGCACTTGAAATTTTCCATGTAATCCTACTGTAGCAGCCTCAGCTTTAGTGGGCTAAAACTATGTTTGTGTAGTGATCAGAAGAGGAAAATATTGATATAACCGCAGGAGGAACACTGCTGCTGTGCTGTTATCAGTTGTTCTGCAATCTCTGCCCCCTCCTGACCTGCCACCCCCCTCAGCAACCTTTGAACGTGCCAAGCAATCCATTTCACAGAGTATCACCCAACCAAAACAGACAGTTTGGGAGCTTCTTAGAAATAACAAAAAAGTGAACACCTCTTCAGGATATTGCTTGAGAAATGTTTTTATGCTTTGCAACATAAATTTTTTTGTTGAAGCAAGCAACAAAAATCAGACTGACCAGTAAGGGTGACCAGGAAGGACTGGGGATTTGATGTGTAGGAGCTGGTTAATCTCACAAATTAATTACAGACACAGCCACATGATCCTGCAGCAAAGCCCTAGGCCTCGCAGAGCATAGAGTAAGCCCCTGCAGGTCCTTAAGAGCAGAGCACACTGCATGCTGAACGACTGAGGGCCAGCCCTTAAGTCTTCCCAAACAACTTTCCACACTATAAATATTTAAAATATTATCGCGGTGGGGGTTGGGGGGAACAGACAGGCTCTGATCTACCAGGAAACTGGTTTTCAGTATTAAAATTGACATTACTTCCTTTTTCTGCTCACACAATGTAAGAATATTTTTAATTAATAATCCAAAGGGGGAAATCGTTCCCATTTAGTTACCTGTAGCACTGCCGTTAGTATTTGCTGGGTAGGCCATGTTTGCTCAGTGACACATCCACAGCTAGGCTGTTTGGTGTCATGCAAATGCCATGCATCAAGTCCAACCAGACATGCAACCTGGAACAAATAAGTAAAAAGCAGTTAAAAACATGTAGTTTTAAGAAGTTAGTTACATTAAGCAGTAGGCATTTCTGAGTGTTTAAAGTCTCATCTTCAATGCAAACTTCAGCAGTAACATGCTTCTCTTAAATCAGCATCCTAGCTATCACAAACCCCAAAGGTGTCCGAGTGATTGAAGCTGAACTGTGGTTCTCTGACAACCTCCGGATCTGTCCTTAATGAGGATGTAACTCATGTTAATGAGGATGTAGCTGAGTTTGCAATTGGCCTTGTTTTTTTCTGGCCTTCCCTCAACTTTTTTGCAGTTGGTCTCTAAACTCCCCTGTACTTCCACAGCTTCCTCACATTTGGTGACATGTGTATAAAGTTTTAGATTACCCAACACCTTATGCAGGCAGGGTTAGAGGATTTGTTAGGTGAAGAGCACCTACAGAAGTGCTGTACCAGCGAGCAGGGGACCAATTCTGAGCTCAGATGTCCCCCAGGGGAGGTGAGGGCTGTAGAATCCTCAGATGCAGCCAGAGCAGGCATCTCTCTGCCCGACAAACCTGGACACTGACACCTACTGTCTGGAAACCAGAAGGGTGGGGGGACCAGAGGTGGCACGGACGCTGTCAGGAATGGTGCTTGTCTGACTACAAGACCTCCCCACTGGCAAGTTCCAGCAGCAACAGGTTCTCTGGGTGCTAGGTTTTCTTCCAACCCACACATGGCAGATTGAACCAATAAGCAGCACTTGCCTGAAGCTCAGGCTGCAGGTACAGAAAAAGGGCACTGTTGCCCTGGGTAGGTGGCTGCTGAGAAGAAGCCAACTGAGAGGTAGAGGCTAAATCAACAGTAGTTCGGTGGCTAGTTGCCTGCTGGCCGGCTCTGCAAAGCCGGACTCCTGCTCCTCCTTCCCTGCCCACTTTAGGTGCAGGGGGCAGCCTGATCACAACTCTCATCCTCAGAGCAACAGATCTGACTCATCTGGGGCTGCAGAGATGCCTCTTCGTGAGTCTGCTGCGAGTTTTCTACAATCCAAACAGCATATCGTTTTGTTGACTCAGATAGGTGGAGTTCAGGTGTATGAAGAACACCCTGCTTTGCTGTCCCCTATCTGACTTGGGCTGACATCTCCTCAACAAACTAGTCACATTTTTCCAATTATATTTTATTTGGCTCTGACGGTATGTGCAGGGAAGTATTTAAAAGCTAAGCAGATTAGCAAAGTAAAAGAAAATCAAGAAATTAATGAGCGCAGGCACCATGTGAATTTGAGTCAGAGATACACGGACTGATAGAGAAGCTGGCTGTCTTCATAAGCTGACAGAGCTCCATCACACAAGCTAATACAGCTTTGCTTTCTTCTTGAAGGAACACAAGTACAAATGCCTTCATTTTTAGTACAACCCTGGTATCAGTTTTCCAAGAATGCAGAAAGATCTTCATTGCAATTCCTCTTCCCCTAGCTCTGCCATACATGCTGGTGTTTACCATCTCTTGTTCAGTGGAGGGCAGGACATGAAGCTGCCATGAAGACTCTATCAGTGAAAGGCTACAAAGAGCAAAATAAAGCAGGAATCCAACACAGGCCATGATGCAGAGAAGCCTATCACAAGATTCCAGGTATAACAATAATTATCAAGTTTCTGAAACAATGAAGCATGGCAAGAAAAAATAGAAAAACATGTTGCTGGCAGAGTTTGCAGCCAGGACAGAAGTTTTAAATCTGTGAGCTTTTAGGAAAATATTAACTACTTCCTTTCAAACAGAGATATTTTAAAGTATCACTCCCATCTCTGTTTGCTATAAGGATATAAAGTTATGTTTTAAGCTGAAGACAAGCAATTTTTACTGAGTCACAGTGAATGCTTACTAGAAAATTATCATCAGTCTCCAAGTGAAGTTGCTCAGGACAGCCACTGTCTCAGGGCAGGCTGCACTTAGCAGGGCATCAGAGTCTACCAGCAATGCGTCCTGGTAAAGATAACTGAATTGATTTTCCCACTTCTAATTTGTTCGGCATAGCTCTGTGCTTTCTCAGTAGCGTTTAACAACAGGTATCCTTCCCTGCTTTCATTATATACACTGTACAAGGGGAGACCTGAGAGCATGCACCCAGGGATGGGTATGGACAGATGGGGGGAAGGGGAACCTGGGCACGGACCCACCTCTTTTAGGTGCAGTGCAGTCCCAAATATGAGTGGGTCAACCACAAAAATGAGGCCTGACTTTGGCGTGCCTCATCACGGGTTTAAAAGTAAAATCTGTTAAAACCACTAGTCACCATTCACAGGCACACATGAGGAGAGCCTCCAAATAGAAAGAAACAAATGTAATTGAGGTGAGAATTGACATAAAGTTAATAAAAACAGTGCTGAAAGTCTAAACAAGGCCTAAGATCTACATTTTGTTGTGGCTTGAAGAGATGTAATTGACCTGGTACAAATTGCCTTGTGGGTATGCTTCTATTACTTCCAAAGCTATGCAGGCTCGAGTACCTCAAGCAAACTCACTTGCTGCTTCTGAGCTTAAGTGAGGATTAACTAAATAATTCAGGAAGCAAATTCAGTCCAACAGATAGAAAGAAAAAAAGAGAAAAAACATAGGATCTAGTAATTTGTTAGCTAAGTGAAAGAATTGATAATTGATTCCTTTGACTCCTTTTTTTTAAGATTAAATGTAACAGGAATTGACAATCTGCCTATTAAACAGATCTTTAGGTACAGTAAAAAAATCTGATCTAGCTCGGCAAACTCATGAAGGAAGGGAATTTTGTTAAAATGTGCTTTGAGCAATACACTGGGAGCTGAATTTCTGAAATTGCACCAACACATACATGGATCATTTTAAGAATGTTGCTTCATGTGATTCCCCCAGCTGCACACACCTCAGAAGCTGCATTTTGGACACAAGTCTCTCATGTGGGTGAGGCGCAGGACAATACCAGAGGCCAGCTAGAATACTGAGAGGAGGAAAACTTAGCCTCCTCTACAGCAAAGCATATTCTCTGGCAGACACATCTTACACAAGAAAATTAGTAGAGGAGCTTGTATATTCCATTCCCAATTCTTCAGCTCTTTGCCTATGTGTTTTTACATGCTCAACCTATGCTTGCCTGTGAATACTGTGATTTACAGATCCTAGGGCAAATGCAAAACAAGCAGAGACTAGCCATATGAAGAGTTATTGCTCAATGAAGCAGTTGTTTAAAGTGTTTTGCATTAGATATTCAAACTCTCTTCTGCCCTGAGGTTCAATAGCAGAAACGTTAAACACACATGATCCTCAGTTTCTACAAACTTGNNNNAAACTTGTTCATGACACCCCAGCTTTTACAGGTTTTTCCAGAATGGCAATTGTTTTAGGCAGAACACAAAGCCCATGTCCTAATCCTGTCCTAGTCACAAGGGAAAAGATGCTTGCTTGTCTTTTGTGCTGTATCTTGCCAGGTCACTGACACTTATTCCAGTGTTTCAGCACCGAAGTATCTGAGTAAGTACAGATCAGTTCTGGCATCCACACAGCAAACTACAGAAATGTAGTAGTCTCAAGAGTCTCAGTCTGATGCTTGCAGGAGACACTTAAGAGAGAAAACAGTTGAGGTTTGGTCTAAGAGCAGCTGTAGAACAGCATGTTGGCAACACATT